>JAODAL010003441.1:0-173946 GCA_025379985.1 Phyllomedusa bahiana
AAAAAAAAAGTGAGGAGTCTCAGGTGTTTGTGTTGAAAAATTCTACAGGGACTTTGGGGAAGGAGGAAGTCATCATGGAGATTGGACCCGAATAGAGAAAGAAAAGGGAAAGGAAAACGACCCTTTTCGACAAGAGTCACCTGTGGCCCCAAAATGAAAGAAAACTATTGAAAAGCCCCCTTATATCTGGTATCTATCACTTATGTCACTTTTGGAGGTTATATACAGTCTGCGAGCTGTGTACACTGGTGTTACCAATATAGGGCCCCACGAAGGTGGTTAAACAGCTGAGAGCCTGTGTACACCTGGTGTTACCACTTTATGGTCCTGAATGGGGGGTTGTATACAGTCTGTAAGCTGTTTTCATGGATCTCCCACTATAGGGTCACTGTATGGGGGTTATATATTTCTGAAAGCTGTGTAACGGTTAAAACCCAATTTGGTCACTTTATGGCGGTACTTTTGGGTCTTTGTGTTTGATCGTAATAGTGTAGGGGTTTATTCAGTCACTTTGTGGTCTGTTCTGGCGGTTATCGGGTTTCCTAGAAATAGGGTTTTTGTTAATATTGGTTTTTTTAGGGATTTGTTTGGTAGCGTATGTGGTGATATGTATGGTGAGGTTTTCACCCCTTGTATTATCTAAAATGTCCGGGTAATTTTCGTGATCAGGGGGGCGGAAGGGAGGTGGGGGGGGGGGGGGGGGGGGGGGCCCCACCAAAAAGTTCCTAGGGGGGCCAGCTTCTCTAGTTAGCCCCGGGCTGGGTTCAGGCATTTGGCATACAAGCAAGGGCCCCATTCCAGAACATCAAGAGGGAGATCTACACAATATAAAGCAGGTGGATTTAATAAAAACAGGAAACGTTTAAAGGAAAATCGAGACTTTGAGAAATTGTTATTTTTGCAGGCCATGTTTTTTTTTCCAATGAAAATTTTTTTACCGTTGGTTTTTTTTTTAAGCTTTTTATTACTGTTGAAATTAGAGTGTGTGTTAATTTGAATGTGATTTACCTAATTTGGCATTACAGGAATTATGTTGTTACTGGTTATTGCTTTATCTGTTCTACTGTAAATTAGATGTTTGGTTTTAATGCTGTTAAACCACCATTAACCACAAGAGGGAGTTCCTTGATAACTGTTTGGGAGCCAGAAGATTTCCTTTCAGAACCTAGAGTCTTTTCATCCAATTTATTTCCTGATTCCACAGTTACAGTCCAGATCGGTGAGTTGGCATGTACGTGTGAGCGGTTTGCCACAAATCACAATAGATGATGTGGGCCCAAAATTATCCAGTTTACGCTTGCTGAGAATACAAGTTTGTTTGCTTTTATTCCCTATAGGAAATTGCATAGTCTTACACATGGAGTTTATACATGTTCTTTATATTTTCCATAAGTTTTGTTTAAAATGAAACAGGTTCAGAAAAAAAAAAAAAAAAATGTCGAAACGATCCGTTACCCCGGCCGCACGCTCTTGGGAACTCCAAAGTGAGTGGGTATAAAGGCAAAATTTTTTTTTTATTTTCCCCCGTTAAAACAAATGAGTGCATAGGCTCTAGTTTCTTTGTATAAGCTTTGTCTATGTGGACATTGCAATTTATAGCTATTCATTTTTGCAAAATCAAGATCAAGCGCAGTCAAGGTCCAGTCTATGGGGACTGCTTTCAGCCATTGTTAGGCCAATAACAGACTAGTATTTTGACTTTAAAGAAAAGGCTACAGACTAGATCTCTTGGTTTCTAAACCCCAATCAAAGTTTCACAGATCATCTCTGGATTAAAGGTGTTTAGTAAAACATGTGGGAAGCATTTGGCAGTGCATGAAATTGAAAGTTGTGACACCCAAAACTTCTGAGTCAGGGTTTTTGATGATTAACATCTTATTAGAAGTATATTTGCATTTTTCACTCAAAACTGCTAACAGCACTCGGGTTAATTACCCTTTTCCCCCCCTTTTTAATAACCATGTGTTGCATGACCCGGAGAGTTTAAAAAATTTCCCCAAACCCAAAGGAAGTGTCCCCTTTCCCTTCCCTTTCGTGAAATTTTTAAGTTCTCTGAAATGGACTGAACAATCCCCCCCTTGCTACCAACCCTTTCTTTTACTGAGTGCTCACCCCAAAATTCCCTGCCTCAATGATCTCACCCAAAAAATCTACCCTCTGTTGTGCAGAGTTACCAAACCCCTCCCGCGTGCAAGGGGGTGCCCAAACCCCCCCTTTTTGCTTTTTAGTGTCCCAAATCCCCCGCTCTGCTGTTCGGTAACAGTTCTAGCAGTCTCCCGAATGGAGGAAAGAATCAGTTGTAAACAGCAGAGAGTTGGGAAGTGCTCAGTGCATAGAACCCAACATTTCTTTGTAAGGGAATGATTGAGAGACATCTTTATATTGTGCTATAAGAAGAAACAAAAACTATTCTCCTTGGTCATGCTAATGGCATGACCATCCACCAAGGTTATGTTTAATCTGTATAACACCTCACCTATTTAGTACTGATTTATTTTAATATGTTTTCTATAATAATTAGATGTTAAATTTTAAGTTCCATAGTTCCAAATACTTTGCATAGATGTAGCATTAAATAACAAAAAGCCAGCAGCCCACAGCCACCACTAGAGGGAGATCAAGATCTTCCTGCATACTATTTTATTATTGTGTTTATAAGCAGTGGTAGCTAAGGATAGCCAGAACTTTATCTTTTAACTGCAGAACCTTTGGAGCTCTTTATCAGCAATAATTGCTATAAAGAGGCGCAAAAAAATTAATTTGCACAGAATTTTAGACTTATTAAAATGAAACTGTGAAATAGAGTTAAAGGACAGACATTTCCATTAGCAATCTATGAATCCTGTGGTTTGAACTTGTTTGATAACCATGTTTTCATGTGATCTGGGAACATACTTAGTCACGCAGATACAGGTATATTCATGCTATGATTACATGGAATACCTTCCCTACATACACATGATCCTTGTGACTAAAACCAAATGGCTGTTGTATTGTTTTTGAAGGTGTGTCATAGTTATGACCAATCCCATTGCAATCAGTGGAACTGTAATGTGTAATTGTCTTATTAAGTCAAAGGAGTCAAATTATTTGGTATAGTGCTATGGCCGCATTTTTTCTAATCATTAATAGGCATCAATGAGCCAGAACCTTTGCTGGTCTCTAGACTGAAAGAGCTGCAGTTCTCATCTAATATGTCTCAATGAAAATAGGATGATCCAAATAGATATAATAATTTTACAGATGCTGTATACCATGTATTCTTGCTATACAAGGACAGATGTAAATGATAAAAATAATTTCTGGAAGAGCAGAATTATAAAAATGCATTTGTACAGGGTAAGATATGATAATACAGAAAATTTGCAACTTTATAATTTGTACATATAATTCCAATTTCTGCGTAATTTTTTTTTCAGAGGCAGATAAATTGTTTTGAAAGAAAACTAAGTAAAAAATACTATCAACTTTTCTTCCTCTTACACAATGTGTTATTTATTCATTTATTTATTCAAAGGCATTAATAAAATACATAATTGGTATCACCACATCTGTAATCATCTGTACAATAAAATCAACATGCTTTTTTTCCCAAAGAGTTAATGCCAATGAAAAAAAAAGTCTTCAGAACAATTACAGAATATTAGTTTTTGTTTTTGTTCCTCTCACCTTCCAAACCAAGACTAAAAACCAAAAGCAGTACCAAAAAATATGTTGTCAGAAGAAACCAAACCAAACTTGATTTCTTGATTGACAAAACTAAATCCTATGGATCAAGAAATGCAGTAAAAAAAAAAAATATATTTGTTAAAATTTTTTTTTTTTTATTTATTTAATTGTAATACCCAAAGAAAAAAAAAAACATATTAAGTATATCTAATAATAAAAACCATGTAAATAAATCCTGCCATAATTATAAATTTTTTATATGTACCCCAAAATGATGTCATTAAAGTGCTGTTCCAGTTTTTTTTAAATTAATGTTAAATAAGGTCATGGTGGGAAAAATAGAAAAAAAAATCATACATACAGTACCTCCCACCATTGCCGTTTTGTAAGTCTCCGGGATTTGAGCATCTTCAGTTCGGTGCCGCTGCCATCCAACAGCAGAGGCTCGCACTTCATAGTTACATTGTGACTAGTGAATGAATGATGCATTAGTCTCTGCTGTTAGACAACACCCACAACAAGAAGTGAAGAAGAGCAGATTTCAGGGTGCTACAGAACAGCAGCGGTGGAGGATCAAGAAATAAGTATGATACTTTTTCCATACCCCATTCTATCCTTATTTAGCATTTATTTTTAAAAGACTGGTACACCCATTTAAGTAATCTCACAAAGCAACTATGTTGATAGAAAATAAATAAGGTCATAGCTTTTGGAATGTGAAAATAATATGGTGGTGTATCAAGTTAATGTACAGTTTTTATCATCTAATTTTTCCCTTAGTGGTGGGATATGTGAGCTGCTGCTCAGCAATTAGCTGCACCTGTTTATTTTTCCTAAGTAACATATGGGCCAGAGTTGCCTGCTACTTGGTTCAGCCTAGTCCATAATAATAATAATAATAAAATAATAATAAAAGTAAACCGATGGGAAACTTCTGGTCATCAAAATATAATCTGCCATGTCTTTGACATCCACCTAAACAATAGGCTTGTCATATTGTATATGTATATTTATATTATCTTGTCATTGACACAATTTGCTCATTTTTTGGTTAAAAATGTTGCACCTAGCTGCAACATTAAAGTATTGATTTAGTTATTTAGTGATAGCATTTTGTTTTTGGGTGTTATTGTAGCATTTTAATCCCCTACTGACCGCCCACGGTCTTTTGACGTCGACTGGTGCAGGTTGTTCGTCTACAGGAACGTCTTTTGGCGTTGCTGCAGACATCGGTGTTTGGGGCGGCCGGTGCCGCAGCTGACCATCGCGCATCTGCGGCGCCAGGCGCCCCAAACTTCGATGTCTGCAGCGATGCCAAAAGACGTCGCTGTAGATGAACAACCTGCACCAGCCGACGTCAAAAGACCGTGGGCGGTCATTAGGGGGTTAAGGTTCAGTGGCTTTTTTGGCATTTTGAGGAGAAAGAAAAGTGTATGGACGTGACTGAAAAAGACAAATTACATAACAATAGTTTAAAACTTAATTCTCTTAAAACACGGTTTAGCACAAATTTATTTTTGAACATAAAGAAGAGCAAAAAGAACAGGAGAAAATGAATGGCATCATCGATTCTTATTACAAACATTAAAAAACTCACTGGAAGGTAACTTTACTACATTGTTTCCAAATTAGCAATAGCCGGTTCAATGATCAGATGCTTAGAGACAAGAATGGCAGGGTAGCAGTATATTCTATAGCAGTGAATGGATAGCTCTTGCTTATTAATCATAACACAATCTTCAGAATCTACAATATTATATTTTGTAGAACACAATAAAATTAACTTCTATTGTTCTTACTTGAGACAGCAAGTGTTATAGAAGACTTCAAAGTGCAAACCCATTCAATTAAAAACCCAACTTGGTAGTTTTATGCAATGCAAAGTTAATGGACTGGTTTAAAATCCATAAAATAGTGGATTTCTCCTAATCTGAAATGGTTCATGTGTTTCATGTGAACATACCTAATGTTTCTCCGACATTACATTTTTCGAGGTGTAATCACAATGTGCATCAGTAGAGATTAAAAGATGAACGTTAGTGATCTGAAAAGAAAGAGATGGCTGAATCATTGCAATTCCACTGATGCTAAAAGCCTGCAAGTGAATGAATTTTATAAAATACTGCATATTTTTATTTATTATGTACAGCTATTTTTGTTGGTTGAACCCATTTTAGACAAAGCATAATGTAAGAGTTCGAATGTACATTTTATATACTTTCATTTTTTTTTAAACTTAAATAGATGCCGACTGCTGACAGTCCACAGACTTCTAACATCTGGGCGCTCATCATCCAAACTGCTTGGCCATTCAGAGTGTACAGCTGTCAGTAGCAGCCAGGCTCTCCAATGAGAAGACAGGGATGGTTTATTACCATCCCTGCCTTCCCATTCGCTCAAGAAGCACTGTACATACAGCTTAGCCAGAAGCCTTCAAGCTTTCTACTTGGTAGCCCTGGCAATAATGTGATCACTGGGATTATATTCCACCTGTAACTGGAGCTAATTTATTATCCCTAATTGCAGGGCAAATAAGCTAATCAGGGAATACAGACTTTTATCATTTTCCCTTATATTGTTATTATTATTATTATTATTATTATTATTATTATTATTATTATTATTAAAAATGTAATTTACAAATTACATCAGTAAAGAATTATGTATCACAGAAACGAAGCAAAAAAGTAGTAGAATAATCAAGCGTGAGAAAAAGTTATGGCATTCAAACTCGCATGTGCTAAAGAAAATTAAACGTGCACATGAATTTGAATAGAGGTGTTCTGCAAAATGCATTAAAACTCCTTTAAGATTTACAAAACCCATTTTCATATACTCTTGGTTTTATGGTTACAAAGAGGGTCTCTTGCTTTGGAGCACAAACACTGTGTAATACTATTTTTTACTTGTGGTGGCTCTGGATGGGTAATGAAAACTTGAAAGTAATGAAACTTGTAATGAAAATTAGTTTCCACACAGAGAACAATTAACTACTAGGGAACCCAGCAGGTGCCATTTTGTGATCAACTTGTCAAGGGACCCCTTCTGTCAGATACGCCATTAAGTTGCCATGATATACCTGTACAGCATAGTGTCTAGTGACTTAATATACCATAATGTGCAGGAATGTCATGATGATTGCATGGTCACAGGAACTGTGGCCATATGATCACTGCAGGAGTCCAGCTGTGAATGAAGTCCGGGCTCCTGCTGTAATGGTCGCGACCTGAGATAACTATGACACTGGACAACTAGCCCTTTAGGTGCCACAGCAACCCACAAAAGAGATTGTGGGGTGCCGTACATCGCGATGACAATTTGGAATCTAACAAAGGCACCTAGACCTGCCATCTATTTAGGCCCTTTAGGCCATGTCTATAATATTTTGCCTGTCAGTTTTACATTGAAAAGCAACAATGCATTGGCATACTGGGTATAGCAAGCAGGGCCGGGACAAGGCATTTTGGTGCCCTAGGCGAGTACAGCCAATGGCACCCCCCTCCCTCGCTCCCCAAAAATGCCCCCCCCCCCCCCAAATACACTAAACCCAGCGCCAGGTCCTGTGACTAATTTTATGCGTATACCACAAAGCAACCCTCCATATCCTCAGCAAGCACGGCACAAAGGAAATCAGCCCAGACAAATTTGCTTTTTCAAAATCGCTCCCCTCCGTATGACAGTGTAATACCCTAAATAACAGTCACCGAATAATCCACCGATACATGGAGCAAATTCTACCAGACGAATGATGTTACTAAAAATACTCCTACAAAACCAAGACCCAAAACTATTACTACCTAAGGATCAAATAATCCTGCCAGACCATGACCAAACACAACCCCCACATGTGACTATCAGCTGTACACAGGCTCTGATTACATATACCCGCCATACAGTGACCAGATAGTGGTAGATACTAGTTGTATGTAGACGCTCTGCAGAAATCTAAGTGATTACACTGCAGTTACATTTAGTGACTCACAGGAGACGTCTTTTCTGATCAGCGTCGTTCACTTTCCCTTTTCTTCTCCATCCGGTCCACACCTTCATGCTGATTGCTCCCGGCCAATACTCGTCCCTGCAGATTTGGACACAAATATTTTAGAATCCTCACATTTCAGCAACTCTTAATTATAGGTATATAAGTCCCCTCAGTTAGACAGGTATATAGATATAGGGTCACTCTCAGGCAGGTATATAGACATAGGGTCACTCTCAGGCAGGTTATATAGCTATAGGGGCTCAGGCAGGTATATAGGGGCACACAGGCAGGTATATAGCTATAGGGGCTCAGGCATGTATATAGCTAGGGGCTACAGGCAGGCTTATAGGGCCTACAGGCAGGCATATGGGGGCCACAGGCAGGCTTATAGGGGCCACAGGCAGGCTTATAGGGGCTACAGGCAGGCATATGGGGGCCACAGGCAGGCATATGGGGGTCACAGGCAGGCTTATGGGGGCCACAGGCAGGCTTATAGAGGCTACAGGCAGGCTTATAGGGCTACAGGCAGGTGT
This sequence comes from Phyllomedusa bahiana, assembly GCA_025379985.1. NCBI lineage: Eukaryota > Metazoa > Chordata > Amphibia > Anura > Hylidae > Phyllomedusa > Phyllomedusa bahiana. The sequence continues at coordinate 8,185 of JAODAL010003441.1, forward strand.
ATGGGGCCACAGGCAGTTATATAGGGGCCACAGGCAGTCATATGGGGGCCACAGGCAGGCATATGGGGGCCACAGGCAGGCATATAGGGGCTACAGGCAGGCATATAGGGGCTACAGGCAGGCTTATAGGGGCTACAGGCAGGCATATAGGGGCTACAGGGCCACAGGCAGGCATATAGGGGCTACAGGCAGGCTTATAGGGGCTACAGGCAGGCTTATAGGGGCCACAGGCAGGCATATGGGGGCCACAGGCAGGCTTATAGGGGCTACAGGCAGGCTTATAGGGGCCACAGGCAGGCTTATAGGGGCCACAGGCAGGCTTATAGGGGCTACAGGCAGGCTTATAGGGGCCACAGGCAGGCATATAGGGGCTACAGTCAGGCGTATGGGGGCCACAGGCGGGCTTATAGGGGCTACAGGCAGGTAAAAACAACAACATTCATACTTACCTGCTGCCCGGGCGCGCGCTCCTCTTCGGGCCCCGCCTCCAGCGCCGGACGCTCCTCCGGCAGCTCCTCGGGCGCACGGCCTGTGACACGCTATGCGCCCGAGGAGAGGCAGCGTCGCGATGACATCACTTCATCGCGACGCTGCCAGCTGAGCGCCGCACGTAGCCGCGGCGGGTCCTCAGCGCTATGAGGACCCGGCGGCCCCGCTGTGTCGGCCCTGCGGCTCACCGGAGGATCCAGCGATCCTCCGGGGAGCGGGCCCGACACTGTCTGCGGAGCAGGGAGCGCTCGCTCACTGCTCCGCAGAAGCGGTCACAGAGACGCCGGTGCTTCAGGCCCATGGCAGCGGCCTGGAGCCCGGCGAGGGTCGGGGCCCTGCTGCGCCCCTTAGGGATAGGCAGAGGTAGGCGCCCTAGGCGGTCGCCTACCTTGGCCTACCCGTCGTCCCGGCCCTGATAGCAAGTATATCTCCTATGGAGGAATCCCATGCAGAGAACTCAGGATTAATATCCCATAGGAAGTGTCTTCCAAGGACCTTGAAGCCACACTAGAGATCTGATTGACAGAGATCAAGGTCCTCTCTGCTGTTGAAGTGGACTGAGACCTAATGATATGGATCCTAAAAAAGATGCAGATTCTAAGCCTGCAGCAGTGTAAGTGTCTTGTAAAGTCTCCTCTATCTATTGTGATATGATGGCAGAGCAGTAACTTGAAGCTCCTGGGCCCTAGTGCAAAAAGGGAAATGGGGCCCCTTAGCTACCATGTGACATATAAGGCTGTGACAGAAGGGCTGTTAGGGCTCCCACTCGATGCACGGCCCGGTAGCAACTGCTGCCTCTGCATCTCCTATAGGTATGCCACTGTATGGTGGCTATTGTGGCTTTAGAGCCTCTTCTGGTAAAAAGTCACCAACAAATTCTCAACACTACTGAAAGAGAAAGTTGTGTTCAAATAAATTCTGAGACATCAGCTAACATCCAAAGAGCAAAGAGTCGCATCCTCTTGAGCACCACTGTCAGAACTCAAGACAGTCAAAGCAATTGACTTATATTGTCATGCAATAGAACCTTTGGTCTGAATGATGGTAGAAAACAGTGAAGCATCTTATCCTGTAGGAAACTATTTGTGGTTTGGTAGAGTCAAATGCCTGAAGATCTCCAACACGCTCAGCAGATGTAACAGCTAGTAGGAGAGTCATCTTCAAGGAAAAAACTTAAAAGTGATGCCTTCTAAAAGTTCAAATAGAGGCTCAGATAGACTTTTCAGAACCATGATCACATCCTCGGTCTCAACCTACAAATAGCTCTGACAAACTTATTCCCTAGGTAATCTAGAATACCACAAAAAGAGGCTGACAATGCCGCAATCTGGGTCTTAAGTGTAAAAGGGCTAAGTCCCTTATCAAAGTGTTGCTGGATAAACTCTAAGATTAAGGAAACTGGGGATGGAAGTCTCTCAATACCCCTTGGAGGAATAAAAGCTCAAAATGTCATTCTAACTCTGGAGAAGATCATGTTAGTGGACGGCCCATTGAATTGATTCAGCATATTTACTAAATCCAAGGATATCAGTAAGGCCCCATCAATCTGCCAGTTGTGTAATTGAGGCTCTTGAGTCTGGTGCATGTCACGATCCTTATGCGGTTCCTGGTCCGGACTACAGACATGCCTGTGCCTCCATTGTGGCCCATGACCCCCTTCTCAGTACTCATCTGTCCAGGCTCCTGCTCTACTCCTTGCTGCTGCCAATGTCCCATGAGTGCACACACCCTATCTAGATTTAAAGGGACAGTGTCATGTCAGAGGAGGTGCAGTGGGCCCTGACTTCCACCCAGCCCACTGTCCCTGCCTACTTTGCGTGCTGCCCTAGATGGCAAAAGGGCTATACAATACATGGAAATCCCTAAAGAAGCATTTATGCTATCTATCATACATGAAAAAACCTTTGAGATTCTTAGTTCACACGTTTTGATCAAAAAATGTTTAAGCCACCCACGGCTTACAACGTGATCTCAAGGCGGGTGATCCTACGCTATCTTTACCTCTCAATAGAACTAATAGAACCAAATTCAGACTTCATTGTGTCAACCGACCTCCATTATCCAGAGAGAAAAATAAAAAAACACCAAACTTGCAAGCTGCACTGATATAACAGCCTGTGAAAGTGGGCGGGGTGCAAGAAACCAAAATGGAGGCATCCCTTCCTCCCTATATAGATTAAAAGCAATATATGCAAATTACAAAGTATAGTTCTGCTAAAAGGGCTATACAATACATTGAAATCCCTAAAGAAGCATTTATGCTATCTATCATACATGAACAAAAATTATTGTATAGCCCTTTTATCAGTTAGTGTGCTACTGGTAATGGTGTGCGTGTGTATATATATATATATATATATATATATATATATATGCTGCAACCCTGCCAGTGGCACCCAGGTTCACATTGTGTTTTTCAGAAATGTTTTTTTGTGCAGAACTATACGTTGTATTTGGCATATATTGCTTTTAATCTATATAGGGAGGAAGGGATGCCTCCAATTTGGTTTCTTGCACCCCGCCCCCTTTCACAGGCTGTTATATCAGTGCAGCTTGCAAGGTTGGTGTTTTTTTATTTTTCTCTCTGGATAATGGAGGTCAGTTGACCCAATGAGAAGTCTGAATTTGGCTCTATTGAGAGGTAAAGATAGCGTAAGACCACCCGCCTTGAGATCACGTTGTAAGCCGTGGGTGGCTTAAACATTTTTTAATCAAAACGTGTGAACTAAGAATCTCAAAGTTTTTTTCATGCCCTAGATGGCAGACGCCAACTGGACGACAGTCCCTACACTACGAAGTGCAGGGCCGTCATGGAAAAAACAATTATCAAACAGTCCAGGTCGGCAACAGTACGGAAACGAATAGGCCAAGAAACGTAAGTCAAGCGGATGGTCAGAAACAAGCCGAAGTCCAAACACGGTGAGGAGTGCAGTACAGAATCAGAGGCAACAAGTGAGGTCAAGAAACGGGCCGAGGTCAGAAGCACAGGAAGACAACAGCATATCAGATAACAGGGATAAACGCAAGGGAACACCTTTGACAGGCAAAGCCTGGAGGAACTGAGGAGGTTTAAAAGGTCTGCCCGGACACAGCCCCCGGAGCTGATTGGTGCGGCACCCGGGCCCTCTGATTGGTCCTGACACACCCTCAGTTGGGAGAGGCTGGAGAGCCTCATTAGCAGCACCTCTCCCCGAGTGTGGTCCGAGGCCAGACTTAACCCCTGCAGGTCGTTGCGTTAAACGAGTGGAAGGCTGCCCGGACGGACGTATCCTTACAGACAGTATCTAATTACCTGGCTAATGACCTTTCACCACCTGGGATTTAAGGAACTTCCTGTCCATGCTCTGGATCAGTTTGTGGATATTTCCACAGTGATCCCGACCTATAGTTGCGGTCCATCTACAGTGTTTGTTGACGTCCTGGTTCCAGTATTACCTGTTCTGCTGATAACTGCCGCTATTCCAGTCTGCTACCTGCCTGGGACTCTGCTACTAGTCTACGATTGCACCTGCCTGAGACTTCACACCTCCGCCTGCTCCTGCGGTCTTACTTTGGCTTTCACTGCGAGCAGCCACGTCAGGGGTAGCAACCTGGGAGTCCTCCACAGCCAAGTCCAGCCCGCCTTATGGCGAGTTCTGGTGAATCCCGTGGGGCTCCTTAGACTCTGCTTCCTGGTGTGGTATACACCACCTCTCTTGGCAACCCAGAAGATCCACATACCCAGCTTCTGTTACAGTGCACTTCTGGCATGTGCCCAGTATTTGCATGACTCCCCAGCAGCATAAATTATGCTCTCTTTGGCCTGAACAGTTTTACCACAATCGCAGAGGCTTAGTCTTCTTGGGCTTTGGCCAGAACTCTTTGGGTCTTGGCCCATGGAGGAAACACATACACCAGGTAAAAGTGCTTTCTTGTATAGGAAACAAAATACTGGTACCTTGGCATTGTTTCGTATTGCCCCTAAATATACTACCCATCAATTTGTGATTTGGCAAAAGACATTCTGGTTTAGGGGCCCTGCTTAGACCTTCAGCTAGAACTAACATACTGCTTGAAATATAAACCGCCATCAGATTATATAGCTGTTCCTTTGCCAGACTAATATGAATTGGAATTCCGTTATTAGGAAAGGTGACTTTGTCCCACTTTGCTTTCATAGGCTGAGGCTCGTGCATATTCTCTCCTGTCTGTGGAAGAAAATGTTGAAGACCCAGTCTTACTGCTCTCATTTCACTCACGTTGGATGAAATCAAGGACTTCAGGAATGACAAATGCTTTATATTATTTGGGATTGTAGATGAGCCTCCCAGCTGACCTGCGAAGCATTCGTTATCTGGTAACTCCATTTTACTGGTGCAAACTGCCTCCCATTGGGCAAGTCCTTCCACCAGTCCAGGCTCACTAGGACATGGGATGATAGAACACATAAATTGTCCAATCGTTTGGAAAAACTGTTCCACTGTGAGAAGAACACCCATTACAGAGGTATCATATGAGTATGTGCACAAGGAACTGCCTATATGGCTGTGCTCATTAGCACTGTTCTCAGAGTTAATTTCTTGAAAAAACAAAGGGGGCAGACATGATGCCAAAGGGAAATGCAACGAACTGAAGATATAGTATTATGCCTTAAACAAAAATAGCAATCCTCAAATACTTTTGATGAAGACAGTGAGCACTTTATGTCTGTGGGCGTGATTAAGCCAGCAGACTGAAGATGCCCTCAAGCTGTGTTAACATGCCCCTTGTTTTGAAACTGAAAATGCTGCAAACTAAGAGAAGGTGGAAGAACTGAGGTGGTGAGAAAACTGTATTAACTTTTTTAGTGCTTTATAATGTCCTCTATTTACAGGTAAGAGTGGACAACAGTTATAGTTTTATCCCACATGACAATGTTCCTAGTGGATAGTGGGCTAACACAGAGCAAAGTCTTAACAGATGGCATACCCATGTTTGTTGGGCAACAGTATTTCACACTTGTGGCATACAAAATGATGCTTCTTGGAATTTGACTGAGGCATCTGAAAGTAATAAACTACGGAATTTAGAAACAAAATAACAATGAAGGAGTCCAAAGAGACACAGTTGTAATACAGCAGAGTGGCTAGAATGTGGATCACTGATATAATACAGAACAGCAACAGCATAATACAGTTGCAACTGATCCAAGCTACTTTCCCTAGTTTGTACTGCATATAAGGAGCTGGCCCCTCCCAACTCAAAGTACAATGGGACAGCTGAAAAATACTCAGAAGGGACCTCTACTGTAATATTTCAAGAATCTCGGCCTCTGCCAAGACTAAAGGACTCAAATGCCACTAATTTTAATAAAGAAAGAAAAGTTTCCCTTTTCCCTCTGAGTCCATTTTAAAAATGCGGGCAGGGGACTCTATGATGTCACTGCACATGCAACAAAATGCCACACCAACACAGCAGAAGCTCAGGATCTCATGAACACTAGATTAATCTCAAAAACAGCGAACTGCCAAAAAAAGAGCCTTTGTCACCTATACATAAGGGAAAAGGTTAGCAACTGTAACTGTAAGTAAGAGAAGGATACTTATTTCAAACAGACTATTCTAAGTCCCATAGGACAGAAGAAAACACATGGAAGTACCATCTGACCTATCAGTCCACAGGGTAGAAAAATTCCCATCAATGTGCTGCTGATGATAAAATAAGGGAAACATAAAAAAACTTTTACATGCTTTTTTAAAAAACATTCCATACCAACCAACAAAAAAAAAAAGGTAACAAAAATTAAAAAATGCTACACAGGAAACAAAAAAAAGAAAAATTTGAAAATCAGGCCCACATTTTTTTTGTCTTTTAATTCCTATAGTTAAAAAAACAAAAAAACCCCAAATGAGGGCCCAACCTGAAAATAGTGTCATTGAAAGATACACCTTATACAACAAAAAAACAAGCCCTCACACAGTTATACACTTATCTCATCAGAAAAATAAAAAAGTCCCCGCTACGGACCGTGGAGGTGCCCCAATTCTGGGGGCTTTTGGGCCCAAAAACCCCCCCGTCAACCCTCCCTTGCTCCTCCCCATGTCTTGTTTTGGGCTAGTGTATTTTTTCCCTTTGTTAGATTTAAAGGGCAAGTACACCCCCTTTCCTTTTTTTGCATTGCCCCAAATCTTCTGTAAAAACCTGGGATTTAGGGGAAATTTTCCTTCCTCGCCCCCTTGCCAGTGTTGGCATTCCAAACCTTGCATTCTTTTAAAAGCACCCTGCTTTTGTTTTTCCCCTTTTTTGGGGACCCCTTGCTATCAGACTTTCCTCAGAAATTTTTTGTCTGCCCGCCTGCCCTGACCCCCTTGTTTTTGGACCTAAACGACCCCTCAGCTTGTCCTTCTTTATTTTCTTTTTGGCCCTCAGCTGTCCCCTCCCGAGGGGCCCATATCAGGGAAATAACCGGGTTACCCAAAGGTGAAACCCAAATTTATCCCTGTATAAAATTTTTTTGGCTTTGCTTGTTTAAAGCCGGGAATATAAAGTTGGCATTAATTCATATTTCAAAGTTTGTAAGGCCGAAAAAAACAAAAACTTCCTCCGGGTTCACCCGTTGTGCCAAAGGGTTTTGTTTCCCGGGGAAAGGGGCAAAAACCCCCAATGAGGTAAAAACCAAATTTGTTCCTCATTTGGGGAAAAAATTCCTTCCCATCCAAATCCCCCCTCGAAAAAACCCTGGTTTAAATGTCCCCTCTCCAAAAAAACCCTAGTCATTTTTAACGCCGTTATTAAATTTTCACCAAAACAAGCCCCCTCTGGCAGAAAAATTTCCATAGTCTCACGCTCTTACAGAAAAGAACCCCCTTTTATGTTTATGTAGAAATTTTCGTTCCTCAAAAAACGTAGAGGTCCCCCCTTGTTTCTATATAAAAGCCCGGGTATAAATAAATCTTGGGAGGGGATCCCCTATTTTGACCTTTGATATATTTAAAATATTTATTTGTCCCCTCAAAGCCGTCTTTTCCTAAACTAAAAAACCCAAACCTTGTAATTTTTCGGGGTACGGTAGTCCCCCCCAGCCCCTTTTAAATTATTTTTGTTGCCCCCCTTTGTACCTGTTCAAGCTCTACAATGTTTTCCCCTGGGCAGGGTTTGCCCAAAACTGTAACAATTTTCCATGTGGGGTCAAACCTTTGATTTTGTATAATGGGAAAAAAAAAAAATTTCCTTTCCATGGCCCCCTTCCCTTTTTTTAAAAATACACCCCCCTTGTTTCCCTATTACCCTTTGGGCAGTGTTTGGCCTGACATTGGCTAAAAACAGTTAAGTTTATTTGCCCAAATAGGATTTCCCAAGCCCTTTTCCCCAAAGTAAATTTTTTAAACCCGTTTTTTCCATTTAAAAATGTAATCTGTAATGATTTTTCCTCCCCATGTGCATAACCTTGCTTTTATCTATAAAAAAAATTTTTCTTTTTGCCTTTTCCCCCTCCCCAGCCCCCAATTTTATCCAATCCCTTTGAAATAACCCATTTAATCCTTTTATTGTGTTGATTCCGTTACGGGAGTTGGGTATGGTCTGCAAAATCATTTTCCCTACTGTGAAATCCCGGGGAAGTCTTTTAATTTTAAAATGTTAAAGGGGATAGGGCCCAATACGGGCCCCCTTGGGGTACCCCCACTGGGAAACAGGGATCCATTCTGAGAAAGGGAAACCTTAATTACTAACCCTTTTGGTTTTTTTATTCAGTTGAGCCATTTTCCCTTTTTAAACCCCCCAAATTTTTTGCCCCACTTTTCCCCCCAGTCCAAGCTTTTCCCTTTTTTATTTTCCCAAAACCTTTATTGTGGAAAACCCGTATCAAACGCTTTAGAAAAATCTAGATATATGACATCCATTTCCCCCCTCCCCCACCCATTCTAGCATGACTTCCTCTGAAAGCTGATGGATTAGTTGCCCAGGACCAAAACCTTCAAAAACCCCATTCGGGAAAATTTGGGTTAAACTTTTTTTTTTCCGGGGAGATACTCCGGGTTCCCTCCTGAAAAACCTTAAAACATTTTACCTACAACAAGTTTTAACCCTTCCCGGGTTTATTTTTTCCGGGTTTAAATTTTTTCACCCCTTTTTGTATATTGGCCCCAACATTTGCTTTTTTTCCCCAACCCTTTGGGAAAACAAACCCCGAAGAATAGGGGTATCTTTTACATCACTTAACCCCGTAGGCACGTGGGTGTAAACCCGTCGGGGGCCGGGGGTTTTGGCTTTTTTAAAACCCAAAGGGCGGAGCTGCACTTCCCCCTTTCCGGGTTTTGGGGACCAAAAAATTTTAATTTTGGGGGAAACCTCATCCCTCTGTTCAACAGGAAGCTCCTCCTCGGTAAATACAGTGGAAAGAAATTTTTTTAAAAAGGTTTGTTTTTTTTCCTCATCCCCCTCTACTGTCTCCCCCTTCGGGTTTTTTTTTAAAAAGGGGCCCCAACATTTTCTTTTTTAATTTTTTTAACTATTTATATATTTAAAAAAAAATTTTTGGGGGTTAGTTTTACTTTCTATGGGAATCGTCTTTTCTGTCTCCAGCTTGGGTCGCCTTTTTTCTTTAAATTTTTCACACTTTTATTTTTTTTCCCTATATCTTCTTGCGTCTCTCACTGCCCTCCCGTTTTTGTAGCTGAAACGCTTTTTTTTTGTTTTTTTTTGCCTCCTTTTTATTTGGTTTTACCCACATTGGGTTTTTTCCTGTTTCTAATTTTTTTTTTACCAAATGGTATTACCCTCACAGTGGGCGCCTAAGAGGGTTTTTAAAAAATCTCCCAAATTTAATTTTTTTGTTTGCTATTTTTCAACCCCCTTTTTTCCCCTCAATACAAATTTTAAATGCCTCTCTAAGCAGGGTAAATTTGCCTTCCTCAAATTCAGTGTTTTTTTGGGTCCATGGCAAGGAGCTCTTTTGAAAGGTAAATGGGAAATTTATTATATTATGGGCACTTTTCCCCAGGTGCCCTCAAACCCGAACCTTTGTTTACTCTGTCGGTCTATTGTCAAAATTAAGTCCCAGAAAGGGGCCCTTTCCCCTGTCGGTTCCTGCACCATTTGGGGGGTAATTTTTCTTTAGTTATAAGGGCAAAAACCTTTTCCCTTTTTTTAAACTACAGGTTTTAGATTCCCGTTTTTTTGTCTGGATAGTTTTAAATCGCCCAGAATAACAAAACCCCAAATTTCCCATTAGATGCTTTTTCTATTTGCCTAAGAACGTATCTTCATGGGTTTTGTTTAAATTTGGGGGCCTATAGCAGACCCCTTTTTAGAATTATATTACTGTTACTTCCCCCAAGAAAATTTACCCATAGTATTCCACCTGTTCACTACCTGTACCTATATCTTCCCCCCAGTGTTGGGGTTCAGACAGGATTTTACATTAAAACAGGAACCTCCCCCCCTTCCGGGGTTTACGGTCCAAAATTCTGAAAAGTCGGGAACCCCGCAAGTTAAACCCCCCAGGGCGTACTCTCTCCAGCCAAAGTCCCAGTTATCCCCCTATGTCATATTTTTCTTTTACAAAATTAAAAACTTCTATTCATTTTTTTTGTTGGTCCCGACTCCTGGCATTTGGGCAACATGCAATTTTTAAAAAGATTTCCCAGTTTTTAAACCTTTCCCCCCTGATCTTTTTATCTAAATTCTAAAAAACCCCCCCCCCTTTCCCCTCCACCCCCCCCGATTTATTTCTAATTCCCAGCCTCTAACTTCCCCAAACCTTTCACGCTATATTTGTAGTTTCCCTCCCCCCAGTCCCTTTGTTTAAATATTCCTCCAGCTTCCCAACCTTTTGTTCCCCCTACAGCTGCACCCCCCCCAATTTTGGGGCAGCCCGTCCCTAGCATAGAGCCCCGTAGCCAAAACAGAAGTCACCCAGTTTTTCCAAAAAACCCAAAAACCCCTTTTTCCCAAAAACCAATTTTTGACCAAATTTTTCACCTTTTCTAAAACTCCCCCTGCCTCTTTTGGTGGGCCCTGGGAAAAAGGTAATATTTCTGAAAATATTACTCTGGAGGTCCTTGCCTTGAGCTTTTTGCCTAAGTCCCTGAAATCATTTTTAAGGACACTCCACCTACCTCTAACTTTGTCATTGGTGTCAATGTGGACCATGACAGCTGGGTTCTCACCAGCCCCACCCAGCAATCTGTCAGCCCGATCCGCGATATGTCTTTTACTATATTTCTCTGTACTTGTCTTTACTTGTCTTTGTTGTCAACATAATTTTTTTAAATAAATGCATACTGCAACAGTAAAATAAAAAGAAATACTGATATTCACCTCTGTCCTCACCTGTTCCAACACAGCCGCTCTATCTTCTGTTTATTTCTTGGTCCTGGCAGTCAAAAGATCATAGCTACATTCACTAATTGGCTGTTGTCATGTGCATTCCCTGACAACAGTCCTTCATTTCCAAACAGTAATGTCAGGAAATGTCACATGACCACTGTAGCCAATCAACGTATGCAACGATAATTTTCGAACGGCCAGGAACAAGTTTTTTTTAAACTACTGCAGCACCAGCATAAATTTATTTTAAAAAATTAACATGGACAACCCCTTTAATAAAAATAACAATAAAGAAGAGATCTGTAAGCATACCTCCCTATTTGGGCGGGACAGTCCCAATTTGGGGACAATTTACCACTTTTGGAATGTCCCGGGGACCCAGGGCATATCTGCCCTGAATCCCCTGGACAGCGCTGACCCACCTCCTGCTGTCAGCAATAGACGAACAGTAGCGCCGGGGAAGTGTAATAAGATACTTCCCTAACATCAAATGGCTGCAGGGGGCTTGCCTTGCCCCCATAGCACGGCCATTTTGTCCAGCTATGGTGACAGTAGCAGCAGCAGAGGGAAGTAAAAGACCTCTGTCACCCTCTCCATCACTATAATAACCAATGCAACATCAGGAAAAGCTTGGTGACATCCCTTCATAGCAGGCAAACAGAAAGCTGGGTGCCTGCTGTAGGATATGGGTGCCACTCTGATTTCCTGAATACCTGCTGTAGGGGATGTCACCCAGCTTTCCCGGGCACTGAATAGACTATTCAGTGCACCGGAATGCTGGGTGATACCCAGTTTTTAGGGTTTTTATTTTTTTTGCAGTTTTCCCTTTTGGACTACGACAGATTTTGTAGATTACGATGGAAAGCATTGTGTCTATTTCTTTAATAAAATGGTTAATGAGGGCTGGTGTCGAGGAGTGTTTATTTAAATAAACTGTTTTTTTCTGTTTCTGTGTAGGTTTTTTTTTTTTCATTTTATTTCAGTGTTAGTAATAGAGCCGTGTGACAGACACCTATCCATTACTATCACTTGGGCTTAGTGTCAATCAGCGATAGTTTTTGTCACCCCAAGGCTGATACTAACCCCATATCCCTTTTACCCCAGTACCCAATGCACCAGGGGTACTGGGAAAAGCCGGGTAGCCGTCAGAAGCGGACCCTCTAATGTGATAGTCTGCTTCTGGGGTGGCTGCGGGCTGGTATTTTTTGAATGGGAGAGGACCAGTATCGATGGACCTTCCCATTCTGATTGTATCAGGTTGCAGGTGTTGGTTATAAAAAATGGAGGGGACCCCACGTTAATTTTTTAAAAATTATTTGTTCTTTTTAGATTTTTAGCAAGGGATAAAAACAAAATGTGGCGTCCCCATTTTAACTGGCTAGGTAAAGGTAAAACCAGCAGCTGCAGGTTGAAATTATTAAGATGGGAAGTTTAATGCATATTGGTCCTTTCTCATCCTAAAAATACCAGCCTACAGCCACCCCATAAGCAGACTATCATACAAGAGGTCTGGTTTCTGATGGATACCTGGCTCTTTCTAATATCTCTGGTGTGTTAGGTACTGGGGTAATAGTGACATGGGATTAGTGTTAGCCTTGTGGGGACAAAAAACACTGCCGACTGACACCAAGCCTGAGTGACAAAAATGGAGAGGCGCCTGTCAGACACCTCTATTAATAACATTGGAATAAACTGGAAAAGAAAATAACACAGAATCAAAATTAAAAAAAACTACTTATTTAAATACACACTCCTCGACACCTACCCTCCCTTTCCATTTTAGTTTAGAAATAGATGCAACACTGGTCTGACATAGTCTGATAGTATTAGGCTCTATCCACTGCACCCCTGAAGGTCATGGCTGCAGCTGATCATCTGTGGGTGCAGGGGATGAAGTACAGGCCACAGGAGATTGGGCCTGTAAGCTGTATCTTTATCTCCTCTCTCAACCCTGTGGCCTAGTGCCAACATAAGACACAGCCCTCATCTAATACTCTATAACCCCCTTACCAGTGGCTATTGTCTCAGAGCACCCCCTCCACCCATCACACCATAGGGAGTTTGTACAGAGATGGGAACAACTAGGGAGGTGATGGAAAAGTGATGAGTCTAAGATGTTTGTATGGTTAATTCTGAAGTGATGAGGCAAGGAGAATTCAGCATGGCGATCTGGAGAGGATGGAGAAAGGGAACAACTCCCATCAGAAAAGATGTCACCTGTGAGGCGCTAAATGTAACTGCACTGTAATCACTTATACAGTATACAGTGCAGAGACTGTGTGCACTGGTATCTGACACCACATGGTAGTAGTAATATAGGTAGTAGTTTAATGGTTTATATTCAGAATTAGTACAGCGGTATAATTCAGTCACTATGTGATGTGATGGTGATATGTGCTTTTTGTGGGGATCTTATTCAGTCACTATGTGGTGGTGATAGATGGTCATTATGTGGTGGTTGAATGTCATAATCTGATTGTATTATTCAGTCACCATGTGGTGGTGATATGTGGTTATGATGTAGAAGTATTATTCAGTCACTATATGGCGGTGATACGTGGTCATGGTATGGTGCTATTACTCAGTCATTATGTGTTGTTGAAATGTGGTCATAATATGATGGTATTATTCAGTCACCAGGGGGTGGGGATAGGTTGTCATGGTGTGGAGGTTTTATTCAGTCACTATGTGGTGGTGATATGTGGCCATTGTGTGGCAGCATTATTCAGTCACTATGTGGTAATGATATGTGGTCATGGTAAAGCGGTATTATGCAGTCACTATGTAGTGGTAATATGTTGTCATGGTGTTGTTGTGGAATGTGTTAGGTTAAATGTCTATTTCATCCACGAGATGGCTCCTGTATCTAGATCACACCCTGTTTTTGTTAAGGGTTAATACACGGGCTTGGTATAAAGATGGCGCTTTGTCACGGAACTACACACATTCCATTAAAAGACTACAAGTGGGGGAGACACCGAGCCTGATAAGGGGAACAAATAGAGATAGTTTATATATGCCACATGATATCTACGTAATGCTTTGCTCACGGCATGTAAAAGATGCCTATATAACTCACTGTTGCTTAATAAAAGACAGGAAATGCCGCCAGACCTTTGACTGTGTGGTGTGTTTTTCCCCCGTGCAGCATGTACAACAATATAAATCACTAGAGAAACATTTTGGTTTCCCCCCACTTAGAAGTAGGAACCCCTTGCAGTTCCATCTAAATCAGTGTGGCGGTATTATTCAGTCATTATGTGGTAGCGTTATGTGATTATGGCGTTGCGATATTATTCAATTACTATATGGTGGTGATATGTGCTCATGGTGTTGCAGTATTATTCAGTCACTCTGTGGTGATGATATGTGGTCATGGCAGGATAGTATTATTGAGTCGCTATGTGGTGGTGATTTGTGGTCATGGTGTTGAGATATTATCCAGTCACTATGTGGGGGATATGTGCTCATGGTGTTTTTGGTATTTTTTCGGGTCACTATGTGATGCTGATATGTAGTCATGGTGTGGCGGTATTATTCAGTCACTATGTGGCTGTTATATGTGATCATTGTTTTGTGTTATTATTCAGTCACTATGTGGTGACAATATATGTTCATGATGTGGCAATGTTATTTGGTCTTTTTACAGTGGTATCATTGATAGTGTAAGTCTTGGTTTTGTCAGTAACATTACGGTGATATTTGCTCCTTGTATAGCGGTATTATGTGGTCACTGCACAACCATTTTATAGATGTATCATCTATAGAACATTTTCTTACAGCTATTTGTATGGATTTCTGTATATACAATACATATTTTATATAAATACATGTTTATAGACCCAGTAACGTCGCTGTTGTATTGGCGCTGATCTCCTGGAGGGGGCAGGGCATGAATCTGTTAGACGAGGCATCATTAGAGGGGTGTCCTGGTGTGACATCATTTTAGGGTGCGGCCTGATGTGATGCCATGTGTTTGGGCTTGGTTAGACACGTGGCCTGGTGTGCCCCTCTTTGCAATCTCTAAAGGTTGGGAGGTATGGATATTCAGGTAACCCATGTACTAGGCTTCACTGATATCTGAGCGACAAAAATGGAGAGGCACTAGTGTTGAGCGATTGCGTTGGCTAACGAGATCGAGCGATAGTCGATAGTCGGCCGCTATCGATAAGGTTTTTCGATAGTGAGCATCGATTATGAGCGATTACCATTAAAGTCTATGGGAGGGGCAACAACACCTTCATTATTACACCCAAACAAGGCTGGAGAAGCTGAAATTAACATCACAACAGTCAAATGGATACGTGCTACATCTTAGGCAACACACTTAGGTTATAAAATTTCAAGAAAAAAAGTCACGGGACCATTCACTATCCCTGTCTTGTACCACAACATGACCCTTAAACCTGCATCACCCACAAATTAAAAAGTGCCAAAAGGGCAGTTTTGATTTGAACCATCATGTTACTTGAACTGGACATTGAATTCCCTGTCCCTGGAACGCAGTATGAGCCCCAAACCTGCATGACCCCCAGATTTAAAAAGTGCCGCAAAAAGGAGTCTTTAAACCCACCATTTTAGTTGAACTGGACACAACTATATCTGTCCTGTACCGCAGAATGACCATTAAACCTGTCTGACCCACATTATAAAAAAGTGCCAAAAAAAGGGAGTCTTTCAACCAAACCATTTTAGTTGAACTGGACATATACTGCCCCTGTCCTGGGCCACAGTATGACCATTAAACCTGTCTGACCCCAGTTTTACAAAGTGCCGGAAAAAAGGGAAAGGTCTTTCAACCACCATTTTAGTTGAACTGGACATTGACTAGAAATGTCCTGTGCCACAGCATGACCCAGGCCGGAGTTACAGTGGTGCGGTGAGAGCCCTGGCTGGCGTCCGTCATATTTTAACACGCAGGTTAAAATGCCCTGATGAGCAGCAAAAAAAAACTGTCGTGCTGAAGCAGAGTGCGGAAGCGGAAGTTTTGAGAACTCCAGCCTTCCTCATACACAGCAAGACCTGGTTAGCGCTTGCCCCTCCGTATGAGTGCGGACCAATTGAGCTTCACTTGGAAATACTGGTGGTTAACGCTCCTGTTACACCAGGTGCCCTTTTGCTGGCATCTTTTTCTCATTTTCTAACGTGCTGGAGGAAATGGTCTCTGTACTTTGTTCTCTGTCCGTGCTCCATACTCCATGTCCTCTGAATAACCTACATTGGTCAAGTTTTCCTGTACCTCCCTTCTACAATTCAGGGGAATTTTTTTACCAGCTATTTTGTACATGCAATTTTTTTAGAAAACACATTTTTAAAATGGGATGGAATCCCACCATGTCTTTGTTTTCCTTTTTTTCATTGTATTAAAGGGGTTTTGTCTCAATAGAGGGATTGATAGCTATGTTAAAGATCTTGCAAAAACAAGTCATTTTGCAATATGTGTCCATTAACATGTCCTACCTATTCCTGTTTCTGACGGGCACCATCACCTTGAGCCACTCTTGACAATTGTGAAGAACAAATGTCTGTTAGAAACAACATTTTTTTTAGAATAGAACCTTGTAGAAAATAGCTGCATTCACAGCAAAATGCCCCCAAAAATTCAAAGCTTTGACCCTTGAGCCACTTTGGACAATTGTGAAGAACAAATGTCTGTTAGAAACAACATTTTTTTAGAATAGGACGGGTAGTAAAGCTGCATGTCACAGAAAAAATGCCCCCAAAAATTCAAAACATGACCATGAGCCACTTTTGACAATTTTTGAAGAAAAAATGTCTATTAGAAAAAAACATTTTTTAAGTAGGACCTGTATATTGCTGCATTCAAAGCAAAATGCCCCAAAAATTAAAGCATGACCCTTGAGCCACTTTGGTCAATTGTGAAGAACAAATGTCTGTTAGAAACAACATTTTTTTAAAATAGGATCTGTAGTATTGCTGCATTTCAAAGCAGCAAAAACCCAAAAATTATAAAAATGACTTCTCAGCCACTGTTAAAAATTGTGATGGAGAAATGCCACTTAGAAGCCACATTTCTGTTTCCAAAGGACCATGATTATTGCTGTATCTCAAAAGCTACATGACCCAAAAAATTATAAATATGACTTTCTCACCACTATTAAAAATTGTGAGGGAGAAATGCCACTTAGAAGCCACATTTCTGTTCCAAAGGACCATAATTAAAAGCTGTATCTCACAGCAACATGACCTCAAAACCATTGACAATGCGAAAACTTCTTAAGATAAATTTGAGGAAATGGAATTTACGGTTTGTCATGAAACCTTGTTGTCTTTCACAGTCTCCTCACAGCAAAAGAGAATAAAAGAGGAAAAGAGAATAAAAATTGCAGTAAAACATGATCATTTTAAAAAAAAAGTTTTCAAGAGGACCATTTCTGTTTGAAAAGGAATGTGAAGTAGACTGGCAACTAATCGGTGACCTCGGCAATTGGGGCCACAACATCATCAAGATCATGCCTGATTCATCTTGATGAAGTCAAACGATCCACATTATCTGTGGAAAGCCGGATGCGTTTGTCTGTAATGACCCTCCAGCTGTGCTGAAGGTCCGCTCAGATAGACGCTGGCTGCTGGGCAGACAACACCTCTATGGCTGACGAGCCAGCTCGGGCCATTCGCCATTTTGGATCCCCAAAAGTCTATTGGGCCCGGGAAAACACATGCAAAAACATCGGTGTTTGAGACCCCAGTAGTCGTGCACCATGATTTTAAGCTGATCTCTGTTTGTTTGATGTGTGCCATGCATTTCATGCGTTTGTGATGTGGTAAACAAAGTTTGCCATAGGTCACCCATTAGGCTTACGCCACCTTGCCAAGGGCATTGTCCGCACTGACCATTTTGGTGGCTTCTTCAAAACTGGCAAGGATGGTGCAGAGTTTCTTTCACCTGCCTCCACTCTCGGTGGTTAAAACACCTCGAGGCCCGAAACCGCTGCTTTCAGGCCATGTGTCACTTCGTACTGCGTAATGGCATTGCGCTGCTGCCACAATCGCTGGAGCATGTGGGGGGTTTGGAATTCCAGCGTGTTGCCACGTCAACAATGAGACGGTTGACGGGGAGGCCGAGCTGACGCTGCAACGCAGCCAGGCCGGGACGAAGCGGGTGCGAACGGGGGAAGTGCGAACTCAGACCTCGAGCCTTCTATCAGCAGGCAGTCCAGACCCGGGTAGCTCTTTAGAAATTTCTGGACGACAAGGTTCATGACATTCCCAAAGAAAGGGATGTGCTCCAGCCTTCTGTTCTTTAGGGCGGCCAGCAGATTTCCCCCGTTATCGCACACCACCTTCCCTGGCGCAAGGTTCTTGTCACCCAGCCAGAGCTCGTACTCGTTGCGGAGAGCCGTCCACAGCTCCTGACCTGTGTGTGGACGGTCTCCAAGGCAGATTAATTTCAACACGGCCTGGTGTCTCTGGGCACGGGATGCCACCAGAGGACCTTGGGGGAAAGAGCCCTGCACCATCCCTGCGGTTTTGAAGAGCGTGCACCGAGCCTGAGAGCCACCGTCACCCCCAGAGACATCCACCCAGCTCACCCAGATAAAGCTTCCCACATAGATATACGGCCTTGGCCGTGCTTATAGTCCATGTGTCGGTGGTGAGAATGGACTTTTCGGACACAGATGCAGAAAACGCGCTTGAAATTTTAGATGACCGTGGCCCAGGGCAGGACGGCTTTTCTGGCAAAAAAATGCCTGCTCGGCATCTGGTATTGGGGGCGGGGCGAGGGCCATGACGTGGGGAACCCATCTGTGTCCACCAGACGGAAAGGCAACATTTCCAAGGCCAAAAGCCTGGCAATGCGACATTCAGGGTTTTGGCTTTGGGATGGTTTGGGTTAAAGTGTTTCTTCTGCTCCCAAACCTGGAAGGGCAGAAGGCTGGCTCTAGAGGCCGCTGTATTGTGCACAGGTCGTCAAACTGGCGGAAGGAGAAGGTAGGATGGGTCTCTGGTGGGGTGGTTTGGGACTCGGCGACGGTGGAGGCTGAAGCGGAGGTGATCCCTGAAACATGACTCTGAGAGACATGGGCAGTGAGGAACGCTTGGTGGGGGCGGAGGAGGAGGAGGGGAGACAGAGGGTGTGATATGGTTGGAGGCCCGGCGTCGGTCTGGCCTTTTTGGCCAAGTGTTCCCTCCATTTCAACTCATGCATTTGCTGCATGTGATAGACATGTTGGTGGTGGTTAACCACTTAAGGTTCTTGCCTCTACTTTTGCGTTTACGGCAAAGGTGGCATATGACATCGTGGGTGAATCAGAGGCTTGCTCAAAGAAGGCCTAGGCTTGAGAGGTCCTGAACCTTTTTGACGGCGATAAGCGAGGAGCGGGGGTTTTCGCTGACCGTGGCTGGCGGGAAACATATCAGCGGACTTCTGCGACCGCCCTCTCCCTTTTTGTGGCGGGACCCGTAATTTACACTACCCATCGTCTTCCTCCTCGTCCACTGATGAAACGCTCGCAAGCAAATTCTGCGGAAAAGACCAGGATGGATCCGCAATGTCGTCATCATCATCATATCATCAAAAACAGGTGACTTGGTCTTTCCCGACTTTCTGCATCCAGAAGCTGCGGGCTACAGCAAGGGGCACTGCAAGGCGTTGCCGACCGCCCGGGATTTTTGCCGATTGACCGGGTTCCTTCACTTTCCTCTGATGGCATCAGTAACTGGGCGTCAGAGCAGACTAAATCATCCTCTTGATCTTTTAAATGCCTTCTGACCCCAAAACCCCATTTTGTCATCAAAGAGGTCTTTTAGACAATGGATTATCCACATGGTGGGACACGAGTTGACATTTGGGTGCTTCATGTTGGACGAATTGCTGATGATGCTGAGCGAAATTTGTGGCCGTGACTGCGAGGACGAGGAGGTAAGGACTGCTAGATGCAGGTTGCATTAACCACTGAGGGACAATTGGCGACGATGTTCGTTACTTAGATTCACAGGCCCTGACCAGCGATGACAGGCCTGACTCCTGCAACTGACGATCCGCTGGCATGCTTTTTGTCGCCAGCACTGGAAGGAGCACCTTCTCTCGTACCTCTACCTCCATGTGCTACCCCCCCCCTTTGCTCGCTTTACCACCTGAATTTCGCTCCATGTTCAGAAATATAAAAATTTGAGAAGTATGAATAGTTTTTGGAAAGTCTCTTATTAAAAGACGGCAAATCACAGCTATTCTCAAAACCCTCTAATCAAAACAAAATTTTCTGGATTCAAATTTAACCCGCAAGGTGTTTTATCAACAAATCTGGATGGGCAAAAGTCCAAAAATACAAAAAAGACCAAGTTAAAACTACGTTTTTCGGTTATTGGGGTTGTTGGTTTATATTAAACGTTATTTTTTGCACCTTTCAAGTCACCTGTGGGGAATATGAATTGTGTTTTAAGAATTTACTTTGATGCTGCGTCATGAACATGCTGGGTGCGCAAAAATCCAAAAAAAACGTAACTGTTATGTTTTGTATAATAAACGATTTTTTGCACTTTCAATTCACCTGTGGTGAAAATAGAATTGCTGTTTTTAAGATTTACGTAGATGCTGCGTCAATGAACAATGCTGGGTGTGCAAAAAGTCAAAAAACACGTAAATGTTTTGTTTTGAAAATAATAAACGGTATTTTTTGCACCTTTCAATTCACCTGTGGTGAATATAGAATTGCTGTTTTAAGATTTACGTAAAATGCCCGCTCAATGAACAATGCTGGGTGCCAAAAATCAAAAAAAAACGTAATGTTATTTTTTTTATATAATAAACGTTATTTTTTGCACCTTTCAATTCACCTGTGGTGAATATAGAATTGCTGTTTTAAGATTTACGTAGCTGCTGCGTCAATGAACAATGCTGGGTGCGCAAAAGTCAAAAAACATGTAACTTATGTTTGTATAATAAGGGATTTTTGCACTTTATTCACCTTGGTGAATAAGAAATTTCTGTTTTAAGATTTACGTGGAGCTGCTCAATGAACAATGCTGGGTGCGCAAAAGTCAAAAAACACTAACTGTGAGTTTTGAATATAAACGTATTTTTTTCAACCTTTCATTCACCGTTGAATATAGAAATTTCTGTTTTAAGATTTACGTAGATGCTGCGTCAATGAAAAATGTGGGGGCGCAAAAGTCAAAAAACACGTAACTGTTATGTTTTGGTATAATGAAACGATTTTTTTTTGCACCTTTCAATTCACCTGTGGTGAATATAGAATTGCTGTTTAAGATTTACGTAGATGCTGCGTCAATGAACAATGCTGGGTGGCAAAAGTCAAAAAACACGTAACTGTTATGTTTTGGTATAATAAACGGTATTTTTTGCACCTTTCAATTCACTGTGGAAAATGAATTGTTTTAAATTACGAATGCTGGCAATGAACAATGGGTTTCGCAAAAGTCAAAAAACACGTAATGTTATGTTTTGTATAAAAAACGGTATTTTTGGGACCTTCAATTCAACTGTGGTGAATATGAATGCTGTTTTAGATTTACTGGGGCTGCGCATGAACAATCCTGGTGCGCAAAAGTCAAAAACACGTAACTGTGATGTTTTCGTTTCGATCACGGTATTTTTGGCAACAAACAACCTGTGCTGACTACAAGATTGCTGGATTGTAATTTAACTGCAAGGTGGAATATATCAACAGTCACAGTGTAATGGATAAAATTTAAAATGAACACCTATCTGAAATGTATACTGATAATAAAAGTGGGGTTTTGCAGCTAACAAAGAGACCTGCAGTTACTAGAAATGATGTGTATCCAATATAAGTTCAGGCTGCCAATATCCGGAAATATTTCAATAGCAAACTGTTAATAATAAAATATTCCACTACAATGTCTACACTAAGTCTTGGGGAACTTTATCCAGTTTTCTTTTTAGATAGTTCTTGTCTGTGTTCGCCAGCCCCCCCCCCCCCCCCGCTCCCACCGCCGTGAATTTACAGGGTAGATGCTGCTTTAAAATTCTCTAGCTAAATACATAAAATCTTCAAATCTCTAATCTAACTAAATTGGGAAGGATCACGCTAATGTAAAAGGGTTTCCCCTGTGCAGAAATAGACTAATTTCGCTGAGCTGTTTTGGCCACAGGGAGAGCGCAGGTTTCCCATCCCCATGAGACGCTGAGAGACACTGAAAAGCTGAACAGGAAACGCTTTCATGTTCACGGGTCAGTTGTGTTTTTAGAATGGGATAACCTCACTTTTCCCCTTGTTGAGTCCACACACATTCTTCCTCTCCCCATTCGTATTGTTTGTCGCTTTTTTACATGAAGCGACAGTTTAAACGCTTCTTAATAGGATGATGCCCCCCTGATTTTAACCTTAATATTTTTCCCATGAATCTTGGAAATTTTTCGAAGCACCATTTGAAAACTTTGCGTTTTCTATTTGGGGGCGGATTAATAAATTCCGCCACTATAGAGGCAGGTCAACCTCAAATAGACCTGGAAGAATTGAAAAGAAATAACCCAAGAAAAAAAATTAAAAAAACTAAATTTTTAAAACAAATAAAGCAAAGTCCAAATTAAACTTGTTTACTGTCCATTTTAAGCCAAATTATTAAGCCCTTAAAAGGTTTGCAGGACTACCCCACAAAGGTTACAGGGTTCACTGTTCCGCGGGCCCGGGAATGGTAATATGGTCAAAATTTTTTTTTAGGAATCAATATAAACCTACATGGTTTTTCCAAGGAACCAAGGTTTTAATTTTGCCCCATGCTGTTTTAGAGTCATGGTATATGCCCCAATTGTTTAGGGCCCATAAGGGCTCTCTGTCTGAGTCCACATGTCACTGTGTCATTCCTCTCCCTATGCAGTCTTGTTTTGTAACAGCTGTTTGTTTACATACCACAGCCCTGTATTCAGTCTAAACAGTCTTCTATGAACTCAGAGCACTGATGTCTTCTCCTCTCACAGTTGGAGGTTTGATACCGTTCAATCCAGTTTTCTATGAACTCATCCAGAGCAGCACAGATCTGTCTCCCTTCTATGTTTACATGCAGCAGCATTAGGCACTGAGCACATTACTGCTGTTTTCTGATTGTAGAAGCAGCTGCAGTGTTACTGTGCAGAGTGAAATGTTGCCGGCCCCTTATTCTGAGTGAGAGAGGCAGGAATGCACGCTCCCGAAATATGACCGGGGGACAGGCAGATTGTAAATTAGTAGAGCTGTCAGCCAATGAAATGAAAGGAGGTGGAATCCGACTGACACTGGGGAACAGTGTTTAAAGAAAACAAAGATAAGGGAGACAGTGAAAAAATGACATCCAATTGCAAAGTTGCTTGTTTTCACTGTCCCCTTATTTTGAAGACCATTTAATGTAATGATAAAACCTCTTTAATAGATTGACTGTATAATGCATGAGCATGCTCAATCCTCCTGAGCAAGAGATAAACTTTGTAGGTGCTCTCTTCTCTGCGGCTCAGAGGTTGAGGTGGCTAATTTAGGTGCAGGAATATTGTATCCTTTTGTAGGAAATACAACTATTAATCACTACTAGGTGGTTTATTTGACATATGGAACTCTTATTATGCCTTTTAATTATGGCTTATGCTGCGGTTTCAGTTTTCAGTCATTGGGTAGTGAGGCCCCATCTCATTTGCTTTAGGGCCCCATGAGTTCTAGTTATGCCTGTGTGTTTGTTGTTAAGCCACCCCCACCCCACCTTGCTGAACGAGGCATAAATGTTACATGGACTTTATGGACTTTTGCTCTGTATAATCATATAGGGATTATAAAGATTCTAAGCAGAGATCAGCTTCTGCCTTTTTCTGGCCTCGCCATGCAATTATATAGCGATCCATTTAATTGCATGGCAGCTTTATAATGTATCCTCTCTCATGTAACAGCCACTACTGGGGAAAGGTCTTGCCAAACCTGCTGCAATATTTTGCAATTAAAGAGGGGTTGTGTTCATGGGGTGATTCACGTAAATTACTCCATGTTGCAGAATAAATAAACAAATCTAATGCAGATAATAATGAAACAAAACAAGATTTTATACATCAGGTTGGTTTTCTGTTTCCAGTCATATGCTGATACTTTTAGTAGAATTGATATGCACATATAGTTATAAAGTTGCAAAGGAAGCACAGACTCGATGTTCATGGCATATGCCTTAGGGGTTGCTCTTTATAAACTTGTGGCTTGAGGCCTATCATTTATTATGTGCTGATAAAACTGAAAGGGCATTAAATGTGTAACTTGTTTTTCACATATTTCTTATTTTATAGTGACCTGCATTTTTTATGACATTTCATATGTATATATGTATGCTTGCTGTACACACTAGCCAGAGAGATTAGAATAAAATGAGAGGTTGCAGTTTTGTCTGTAACGGGCATGATGGAAAAATCCTATCTAGGAAAACATAGAATATAGGTATAAATACATTTGAAGGTAGGAGTATCTGTGTTAGGTAGGAAAAAGAAAACGCAGTAATCTTCAGATGAGATGGAAGAAGAAATTCTACAGAACTGTAACAGCACACATACAGGGGTGCTTGAAAGTTTGTAAAACCTTCAGAATTTTCTATATTTCTAAATAAATTTGACCTTAAACTACATCAGAAGTCCTAAAAGTACATAAAGAGAACCAAATCAAACACATGAATTAAAAATGTTAGACTTGGTCATTTCTTTATTGAGAAAAAAATATCTAGTTAGAGCAAGGCGGCCAAGATATTTAAAGGGGTTGTCTAACTACAAAGATTAGCTTTCAACATGTATGAAACACTAAATTAAGATGTTTTCCAAATATATTGTTTGGTTTCTTTTCTTTTGTTGAGAAGCTACAAATGATTTTATCACCTCTGAGGGCTCTCAGGTTTCTCTAGTTACCAACCTGGTCTGCTTGTTCTCCCCTGCTGTATTTCTTATCTTATAGCAGGAATTGATGTCATCACAAAGGTAGAGGCACAGAACTGCTGGTAGCCAGAGAGATTGTGTTTTATCTGATCTTTTAAACAAAAGACACTAATTACTACTGTTTAAGCTCTGAAGCTTCTCTGGACAGTCTAATACAAATATCAGTGGCACACTAAAAACTAAGTAAAACATCAAGGTATATAGGAATATTGGAAATACATTACTGCTAAGGAAAATATGAAAAGCCTGGGATTCTTAGTTTACAGTTTGCTATTGCCTTTTCAGTGTGCACCTATGCTTACGTTTTTCAAAATATATGGATGTGCACAGCCTAATTGATTTTTGAAGTCTCTGGAACTCAGAGCTTGAGATCTTTTATCTAATCAAGACTAATTAGACGAAGTTTGAATACACAGAGCTTATATGCTAATTATCCACAGCCTGACCAGGAAGTGACAGGATGCATTAATGAAAACTGCTACTGGCGCTATGAAACAATAAGTTGAGACAACCCCTTTAAGGAAATGGGGGATTTTCAGTTAGGCTATAAAACTTGGGGTTATTCAGACTGGAAACAAAACATGGCTTAGGGGAAGTTTAATTACCATGTACAAATATGTTAAAGGACAGTACACAGATCTCTTGTATGATTTTTTTACACATAAGCCTGTAACAACGACAAGGGGATATCCTCTAGAGTATGTCTAGAGGTAAAAAGGTTTCACCACGGATGGGGATTCTGTGGTGAGAGTATGAAACTCGCTGCTACAAGATGTTGTGATGGTGGAGTCATTGACCAAGTTCAAGAAGGGTTTAGATGCCTCGAAAAATATGATATCACAGGTTATGGTCAATAAATTCTGGAGCAGAAACCTTAGGCACCTTCAGATGTGTTGTGAAGTCCAATCTTTCACAGGAGGAGAATATATCAGGAGGATTTCATAAATATTACAGCTAATAAGTGTATTTTACTAGTTAATGTGTATGTTTTGTATGATAAATGCAATATTTACTTTAATGAATTTGTATTTTTTATACATTTTTGCCTTTAATTGCACTAGCTACCATATCTGTATTTTAGGAAGGTATACAGTATATACAGTTGAAACCAGAAGTTTGCATATACTATTTAAAAAGACACATATGCATGTTTCCTCACTATCTGACATGAAATCAGAATTAATATTTGCCAAATGCCAGAATAATGAGAGAGAGAATTTTTATTACTTTCTGCAAAGTCAAAACTTTACATACACTTGGATTACTATGCCTTTAAACAATTTGGGACAGCCCATATGATGATGTCATGTCGTTGGACCTTCTGATAGGTTTATTGGCAACATCTGAGTTAAGTAGAAACACACCTGTGGATGCACTTTAAAGCATACCAGAAATAAACTGCTTCTGTGTGTAACATCATGGGATAGTCTAAAGAAATCAGGAAGAGAATTGTGAACTTGCTCAAGTCTGGTTCATGCTTTAGTGCAATTTCCAGATACCTGAAGGTACCTTGTTCATCCGTACAAATAATTATAAGCAAGATGGAAATGTCCAGCCATCATACCGCTCAGGTAGGAGACGGGTTCTGTGTCTCAGAGATTAATATGCTTTGGTACGTCATGTGCATATCAATCCAAAAACAAAAGCAAAAGACCTTGTGAAGATGCTGGCGGAAGCTGGTAAGATTGTGTAATTATCCACAATGAAATGAATACTGTATCAACATGGCCTGAAAGGCGACTCTGCCAGGAAGAAGCCATTACTCTAAAAAGAAAATATAAATCCCGGATTAATGTTTGCAAATGCACACATGAATAAAAACATGTCCTGTGGTCTGACAAAACTAAAATTGACCTGTTTGGTCTGTTTGACCATTGTTACGTTTGAAGGAATAAGAGATAAGCTTTGAAGCTTAAGAACATCATCCAAACTGTGAAATACGGGGGTGGTAACATCATGTTGTGGGGCTGTTTTGCTGCAGGAGGGATTGGTGCACTTCACAAATTAGATGGCATTATAAGGAAAGAAAATTATGTGGCAATACTGATGTAGCATGTCAATATATCAGGCAGGAAGTTACAGCTTGGGTGGAGATGGGTCTTCCAAATGGACAATGACCAAAAGCATACTGCCAAACTGGTTGCAAAGTGGCTTAAGGATAATCAAGTCAATGTTTTGGAGTGGCCATCACAAAGCTCTGATCTCAGTCCTATTGGAAATTTATGGGCAAAGCTGAAAAGGCAGGTATGAGCAAAGCCACCTACAAACATGGCTCACTTACACCAGTTCTGTCAGGAGGAATGGGCTAAAATTCCTACCAACTATTTTGAGAAGCTTGTAGATATCCAAAACATGAGCCACGTGGTACAGTTTAAAAGCAATGCTGAGAAATACTAATGAAATGTATGTAAACTTTTAACTTTGCAGACAGTAATAAAAATGCCTTAAAATTCTATCTCTCGCATTATTCTGGCATTTGGCAAATATAAATAATTTTGGTAATCCTAATTGACCTAAAACGGGTAAGGTTTATTCTGATTTCATGTCAGATACTGAGAAAAACATCCATATGTGTCTTTTTATATAGTGTATGTAAACTTCTGGTTTCAACTGTACACTCACCGGCCACTTTATTAGGTACACCTGTCCAACTGCTCGTTAACACTTAATTTCTAATCAGCCAATCACATGGCGGCAACTAAGTGCATTTAGGCATGTAGACATGGTCAAGACAATCTCCTGCAGTTCAAACCGAGCATCAGTATGGGGAAGAAAGGTGATTTGAGTGCCTTTGAACGTGGCATGGTTGTTGGTGCCAGAAGGGCTGGTCTGAGTATTTCAGAAACTGCTGATCTCCTGGGATTTTCATGCACAACCATCTCTAGGGTTTACAGAGAATGGTCCGAAAAAGAAAAAACATCCAGCGAGCGGCAGTCCTGTGGGCGGAAATGCCTTGTTGATGCCAGAGGTCAAAGGAGAATGGGCAGACTGGTTCGAGCTGATAGAAAGGCAACAGTGACTCAAATAGCCAACCCGTTACAACCAAGGTAGGCAGATGAGCATCTCTGAACGAAACAGTACGGCGAACTTTGAGGCAGATGGGCTACAGCAGCAGAAGACCACCCCGGTGCCACCCCTTTCAGCTAAGAACAAGAAACTGAGGCTCCAATTTGCCCAAGCTCATCGAAATTGGACAGTAGAAGATTGGAAAAAAACGTTGCCTGGTCTGATGAGTCGAGATTTCTTCTGCGACATTCGGAGGGTCGTGTCAGAATTTGGCGTCAACAACAGGAAAGCAGGGATCCATCCTGCCTTGTATCAACGGTTTCAGGCTGGTGGTGGTGGTTGTCATGGTGTGGGGAATATTTTCTTGGCACTCTTTGGGCCCCTTGGTACCAATTGAGCATCGTATGCAACACCTTGTGGAATCTATGCCGAAGATTGAGGCAGTTCTGAAGGCAAAAGGGGGTCCAACCCTTTTACTAGCATGGTGTACATAATTAAGTTGCCGTTGATTGTATATTACATAGCTGCTATATATTACATTTATATTTAAATGTAGATATATCTTAATGTTTTTGCTGGCAGTCTTTCTACAACTAATGTCTCAGCACTACTGTCACCAATCTATTACCATTCAGAGGACAGTTGGCTGGGCATCCTCCTACAGAAAAGTCCAAATCATATTGAGGGATTAGGGTATTTTATGTATACTGTATAGTAATACCAAATATATCCATGGTTGATATAAGTTAAGTAATAGGGTGGAATTTTAGTCATTTATTGTCTACTTAGTATACTCTAATAGTCAATCACTACCTGGACTTGAACTAATATGGTGTTTTCTGTTGTGTTTCAGATGTACCATCTGAGCCCTTTTCTCCCCTATTTTTACCTGAATTCATGGTTACACTGTGCAATATTGCATATATTATGTGATAAACATTTTTAAGGAATCTACTTTATGGTCTAGTTATGGAGGTACCCTTGCTGTATCATGTTGAGGAAAATATAGGTTATATATTGTAATATATCTAGAGATTGTTTGTGAATGCTTCTAAGCAGAATGTGTTAATCACAGTTTTCTTATAGATTTTCTAACAGATATTTACTGCATTATTGTGAATGCTTTTAACCAGAATGTGTTAATCACAGTTTTCTATATTGCTTCACTTTCAAGCATCATTATTATGTCTTTATCATGGCTTCAATAGATTTACAATGCAATTGGAAAGTCTTCAGACCCTTTCCCTTTTTCACATTTTGTTTCTTTAAAGTGACCTTTTGCTTACAAGATTGACTGCATCAGAAATTTATAAGCAGAGCAAAAAGTTTGGGTATTCAACCGTTTTAGAAATCAAATAAGTACATCGCACATGTCTGCATCTCATGTCAAAACATGCACTTTGTGTGGCTTTCCCTTTTGAGTCCAAAACTGACTTTGAGTCCTTAATATGGTTTTCCTATAACAAACTGTTTAAATATTATGGACACCATAAAACTGGATTTTCACTTGGATGGCCAGCATGTATTACTATATTTCTCCAGTATACGCAGCTGTAGCTTACTCATGATTCCTTGGGATTAGAGAAACTAAATGTTTGGCTTCTATTTTTATTGGGTTGACTTCATGAGTCAATCCATTTAATGAGTTAACTCTATTATGTAGTTGCTGGAAGGAAGCAATGATAACTACTGTGACTACCTTCCTTCATTTCATTCCCCCACAATACTCACACCAGTCCCTCTCACGACTTTCACAAACAATCAAATTTTGTGATCTCAGACATTTGTCTTACAGTATTGCATCAAATTCAACCAAGCAGCTTTAAAAAAAAAATATTCTTAATGTTTAAAATCTATTGACCAGTTACTGTGATAAAACACTGAGCCCCATTGTACCTTCCATCATTCTTTCTATCTGCTGCCTTCTATCAGCGATCTGCATGGATTTTAAATGCTCTAATCAGTGCCTGCCCCCACAAGAGCTCACAATCTAATTTCCTGATGTATAAGAGACCAATAAACATGTTTTTTTTTTTTAAGTGTGAAAGGAAACAGGAAAATTCCAGAGGAATCCCACATTGACATAGGAAGAATATACACGCCCCATTAAAGTTTTGTCATAGTTAGATACATTTCAATGAGAATTTGATATTTTACCACAGTATACTACTTTTGCTTTTTTGTATTGTTTAAATGATAACTCTGATTATTATTTAAGCATTTCTTTGTTCTCAAGGGGAAAAAAGTTTTACGATTTAATCTATGTTTGGGATTTCCTTTTTTATTGCTGCCACCTATATCATGAAGCCAATTTGGTATTCCTTCCTGTAAAGTTGTTTACATAGAAAATATTAGAGACATTACAAGACAGCTATCCCCTAAACAGCTGCAAATTTGTGAAATGATTTATGCATTTAATCTTTTTTATATGCAATTCCCTTTAGAACAACAGCCCAGCTGTAAATGCTGTAATCTCCTATATGTTATTAGGTAAGTCATGGGAAATCAGATTTATTTGGTTGATCTACTTTAGCTGCTACAGTCACTAGACTCACATCTTGGAGCATATTTTTTTCTTTAGTTTGCTCAAGTGAAAAATGTAATACATGTTTTTTATCTGACACTTTACCCATGTTGTCAAATTTGTAAATAAAATCAGTTTCTTAAATTTAAAGTTGAATAAATTGAAACATCATAATAAAGTATTGGGGTACTGTATGGATAGTAAAATGAAAAAAGAAAACTAACTTTTCCTCAACGTTTTAGCCAGGCTTTCCTTTACCTGGCCAAAGAGTGTGTTGTTAATGTCAGCAGTGAAATCCAATACTCCATGCACACGTCTGCCAGTATCTGACTGTTCAGTTCAACTTTAAGAAGAGCTTGAGTGTTATGCTTTTTTATTTTGCTTTATCCATGTTGTCAATTTTTTAAATTATTTCATTTTCTTAAATTTACATTTGTATGAATTGAAACATCCTAATCTTTTTTTGGGGTTCTCTTGGGATAGTAAATAAAAAAAGAAAACTAACTTTTCCTCTAAGTTTTTAGCCAGGTTTTTCCTTTTACCCGGCCAAAGGGAAAGTCGTTTTTAAATTCAGCAGTAAATCCAATACTCGAGCCCCCGTCTGCCATACTGACGTTCCGTTAATTTTTAAAAAGTTTTGATGTTATCCTTTTTTATTGTGCATTTTTATTCGGAAATTAGCGACGTGGAAGTGGTAATGTCAAGCATTTCAAATAAAAGATTAATAAAAATATGATAGGATAGTAGTGAATTACAAGAAAAAAGATTCACAAAACTCACAAAGGTAAACCAAAACTTAATATATATACTTATGCCACTTTTTATAGCCAATTATGCTTCCTAAGGGCCCACATACAGGCCCCAAAATTAGTAATAACAGCCCCAAACACTTCGGGGGCCCATGAAATAAAACCCTTTCTTATTACAAAAAATTCAAAAAAACCATCAAAACACAGTCTTCAGTACATAATACAAGAGGGATAAAAAGGTTTTTTTGCGGAGAAACTCCTTTCAACCACGAGTCCTATGCATAAAAAAAGGCTTTTTTAAATTTCCACATCCTTTAACCTGCAATCCCCCCTTTTTACATCGCGTGGTGCCCCCCCCATTTCTCGTTACCCCAAGGACATAGGAACCCGTTAAAATCCCACGTTCTCGGCTTCCAGAGGATACTCGAACCGGCGGTAGTGTCAGCTTGGCGATGTTTCAGGGAGACCCTCCCCTTTTCTCAAGCATGCCAGAAAAGACGCAAGCACCCTTAATTTTCATCCCTTTTAGCCCCTTATTACAATCAGGTAAGTATCCAAAAAAACCCTTAAAAAAAATAAAAAATGACAAAAAAAACCAACAAACTTAGAAAAAGGGCTTTCAGGCTAAATTCTCTTTAATCCTTTTTGGGAGCTAAAGCCTCTAACCGTTTATCCAAAACCCTCCCTTTGCAACAGCCTTTTTGCAACTGTTTATCACTTTGAAATTTTATTTTTCCTATATGCAAAATGTAACTCAACACCCATGCCTCCTTTTTGCATAATGGCGGAACGATGTTTCCCAAAATTTTTTCTTCTTTGTCAATCCCTCATTATCGCTTTCCTTTTTTTTAAAATTTCCATCAGGGGTTTATGTTCATTTAATCTTCCCTTTATCAGTGCTTTTTTGGGCCCACATATTTTACCACAAGGGCATTCAGCATGTAAATTACGTGCACTCTGCATTATGCCCCCTTAATCTTGAGGGAACCCCTTAGTTGGATGGTAAATTGTGTCACTTTTTATTATTGCTGAACAGTGTTGGCATTTAGGCACGATATTTCCCCTCTTTGGGGTTTCAAGTGGTTAACATTTTCCTGGTTTTATTCTTGAAATATCTGTTGTAACGGGGTTTGGCAAAAGTTCTCCCTTACGAAAAAGCCATTTAGGCATTTTTTAAAAATGGAACCTATTTGGGGTCCGTTTGTAAAAAACCCCAAGTTTCTGATGGTTTTCCTAACCACTCTGCATGACGATCATAAAGAAATAATAAAAACCATCCTCTTCTTTTTTCCTTATTTCCCAAATAATTAATTAAAGACATTGTACCTCCTCCCCCCTTTTAAATTTCCCCTTTATCATTCCTTGTTCTATAAATTTTTAATAAGTTTTACCTTATTTTTTTTAAAACTTCCTCCGAAGAACAAAAGCGTTAGCCCTACAAATTGAAAATTTTACAATACCCCAAAAACCCCTTTGGGGATGTTGGGGTGCATTTATAGGAATTGTTTCGGTCGGTGTCTTTGAAAAAAGGTTGTAAATAAAGTATTGCCCTCCTTTTTTTCCATACATAAAAAGGTATGGCATAATTTGCTGATCCTTATATGGAAAATTAAAAGGGGTGAACCATTTTAATGGAACAAACCATCCAAATTTCCCAAATTCGGGCCCGTCCATAAAATAAACACATCACGACGTTCTTTAACCAACACAGTGCGTTCCGGAATAGTGTAAGAAAAACAATTCCCCTTTTAAAAAAAAGCAAAAACATTCGCTTAACTTGGGCCACGGGGACCCCATAGTTCACCCGTAGTGGAGGTAAAACTCCTCCCCAAAACGAAAAAATTTCGATAAGTATAAAGTCAAAAAATCGCATCAGGGAAGCAAAGTGTTGGTTAGTCAGTTTTTTTGGGCGGACAAAAACTTCCCAAAAAAACCACACTCCCCCAGTATGGTTATTTGGGGAACGGGATTTAATTTCAGGTACATAATTAATTTAGTACAATCATTTTTTTAAGGGGCTCAAAAAAGTCCCTACCCCCGAAAATTGGGGGATTTTTACAGATTCTTTGATATGAAACTACTAAGCTCCCAATGGTTCCGAAGGGGGTCTTTCCCCCGAACGTTGGATTCCCGGGGGGTTTTGGGGACTTATGTACTTTTGGGAAAAGTAGAATATTGGGACCCTAGGGTTTTCTTTCGTTAGCATTGCCTTTTCTTGGTGACTAATAGTACCATTAAGCACTGCCTCTTCCAGCACAAGAATAAAAACCCGGGGAATTTCAACCACCTTTAAACCCCCCTTTAAGACTGGCCCCAAAATGGCATAAATGCCAACACTGTTCAGCAAAAAATAAAAAGTGACACATTTTCCACCAACTAAGGGATATCCCATCAAGATTAAGGGGGGCACATACTGCAAGAGTGCAACGTAATTTAC
The DNA here is from genome assembly GCA_025379985.1 of Phyllomedusa bahiana. Lineage (NCBI taxonomy): Eukaryota > Metazoa > Chordata > Amphibia > Anura > Hylidae > Phyllomedusa > Phyllomedusa bahiana. The sequence goes on from JAODAL010003441.1 coordinate 41,550, forward strand.
ATGCGAAAGTGACCTTTTTGGTAAAAACTATTGGGCCAACAAGCCGCTGATAAAAGTAAGATAAAAAGAACAAAAACCCTGATAAAGGGAAATTTAAAACAAAAGGGGATGCAAAGTGGTATTGACGAAGGGAAGAAAAACGTTTTTGGGGGAAAAATTTTTGGGATGCATTTTGCAATGAAAGGCAGGGTTTCTGGTTACATTGGTGCATACTAGAGAAAGAAAATGGCAAAGATGATAAACAGTTACAAAAAAGGCTGTTGCATAGGGAGGCGGTTTTAGTTCTAAAAGGCATTAGTGAGAACTTTAGCCTGAAAGCCTTTCTCTAAGTTTGTTGGTTTTTATTGTCGATTTTAATATTTTTTTAAGTTTTCTATTGGATACTTACCTGATTGTAATGAAGGTCTCACGGGATGCAACTATAAGATGGTGGTTGCGTCTGGTCTGCGCATGCTTGAGAAAGGGGAGGAGTCTTCCCGAAATGTCGCACACTCTGACAGCTAGAGCTCGGTCTCCGAGTACTCCTCTGGAAGCCCAGAATGTGGGCATTTGAACGGGTTCCTATGTACCTTGGATACCAACGAATGGTGGACACCATGTGGATGTAAAGGGAGGCATTGCAGTGTCTAATGTACCTGGAATTTAAAGTGCCGTTCCTGATGTCCTAGGACTCGTGGTTGAATGGAGTTCATCCGCAACAAACCATAAGTATCCCTCTTGTATTATGATACTGAAGACTGTGTCTTGATGGTTTTATTAATTTTTTGTAATAAAGAAAGTGTTTTATATTCACGGCCCACGAATGTGTTTAAACCAAAACTTAAGTAATAATTTTGTAGCACAAAATTATGGGTGCCACTACAAATTGTTCTTTTTTTTTATTTTCCTTTTCTAGGACAATAATTTCAAAGTTTAAAATTATAGGGTAAAACGTCAGTCATTCAGCTTAACTAAAAATAAAGTAACAAATCAATCTGGAACTATCCATCATACTTTAAGTTAGTAGGGTGATTTTCTTTAAGACAATCATTTTAGATGTTTTAGATAAAACAGATTAGACCACATTTACTTATTTTGCGTAAAATTTACAAAGCATAACATTAGACTGGACAGTCTAAGGCAGACCAAATTTAATAAAATGGCTCATATTGTATAATAATTTTAGTATATCTCAGATTTGTATAACTTTTTCTGCCAATTATTAGTTGGCTTGCTTTGCACCAGTATTCTGAGCAAAACTATTATCCCTTTCCTCTTAAACAACTCCACCTGAAGTTATGAAAACTGGCACATTTTCGAATAAGATCTAGGAGCAAAATATATCCATGCCAAGCTGCTGTTTTACTCTTCTCCAACTGTAGACTACCAAAAAGGGGCAGATATAAAAGAGGAACACATGACAAAGGTTTTGGACACATTTTCACAGATTTTTTTTTCTATTGTTCTTTTGCTTGCAAAATGCTAAATTAAGCACTACCACTTTGCTGCGGAAAGACTGTGTAAGTTCTTCATCTAGCTAGTGGTGCTGCTAAATATGACAAATATTCTTCAATACACTGCTTCTGTTTCTGTCATTTCTCTACTCTCCCCTCTCTTCTTTCAGTGTTAGAGATAGTAGCAGTACTACAGATCAGGGTAAGTATGGTGGGAAGCATCCAAGGAGGGCTGTTAATGCAGGCTGTAGATAGGGGAGACAGCATACAACAGTTATTTTGAAAGAGGTGGTTAAATCATGTAGATTGTGTACAAGTGTAGGTAGAACGAGAGTGCCCATGGAAAGCTTTGCAGTGGGAGGGGTAAAAGAAATTCCTCAGCATCAATTACCATTGACACAAGGGAGAAGAGATCAATAAGAAGCTGTAGAAATGAAAACCAGTGCAGATAAATCAGCACTAATGATGTCAGCAGCATCTTAGGACACATAGACCTCACATCCAACAGGTATTACTGGGAGAGATGTGCATATGAAAAGTCTAAAGTATGGACAAGGTTTCAAACTGAATGTCAGGGAGCCACATAATAAACAATGAAGATGAAGATCACAGACTAAAACTTTTTTTTTGTTTTTTTTAAGGTTACCACTAATATGCAAAGTTATATTTAGTATGTTGAAGATGTCCATAGGCTTTAAACAGGTTTTCTCATCATGCAGTTTCACAGAGCCACAGCCAGCTTTAGACTCACAAATTCTGGTTACACTGTGGGTGGATCTATAGCAGTGATTGACATATCAGCTCTGCTATTCATAGCTATTCCTGTTACACTATCATGACTACAGGATATTTATAAATTGTAGTACGCAAGCTACAGAGCTCTGAAGGGTGAAATCTTGTGATTTACTTAAGTAAACAAAGTCAGTTGCTAGAGATAAGGTTTTGCAAAAAATGACTCACCATGGACAAAAACTTGACTGGCTGACAGCAGCTTGGAGCAATGAGGGATAAGCAAGAGCAGGTAGGTAGAGGTGGTTGGTAACCCAAGAAACTTGTGGTACTCTAAGAGGAGATAACATCTTATTTACCTCCTGACCAAAGCTAAATCAAAAGAGCAATATATTTGATAATAGTCTTTATTTACCTTTCCCTATATATTAAAAGTTAATCATTGTAATGAGAAAACCTCTTTAAGGATCTGATTATGCAGGGATTTTATTCAGTTTCATGTTTCTACATAGGAGAGTAAATGAATGGTAGAGTACAATACAATAAATAAACAATAAAAAAAGTGAAGCTATAATCTATCTTTATGTCATGCCAACATATTTACAGTTCATTGGGTACACATGAAATCAAACATTACATAGTAACAAACCTATTAACAAATAATAAGGACCCAGTTAAAAAGAGCCTACAATCTATGTGAAATTAGTGACGAAACAAAACGGAAAATGTTCTTGATTCATACAGTGGTCCAGCCATCTGACATAAAAATAAGGTAGTACATATAAAAAAGATGAGACAGTCACCCAGCCAGTATCTGGGCTTGTACAGTTATAAAATGCACATGAATGCAGAGATGGTGGAGGATCTGGTTGACTGAAGATGAGGACTGAAGAAGACAGTAACCAACAGAATCATAGCCTGCAAAGATGATATATCTATAAAATAATAAGAATATACGCAGACAAATTTAATATTACTGGTAATTAGAGTTTGGATATTCTGTCACCTTTGCACGGTCACATTAAAACAATACAGCCTTAAGAACCTTTTCTGTTTCGGAATATAATAAATTAAAAACTGCACATAGTCTCATTAAATGTCATTAATATAAATTATTATTTAGTAGTATCAGTAACTTCCAAATGTAACGTTTGATAGTTAGATCTGATAAAACTGATAAATCTGATAAAACCACCCTTGTTTTCAGCTCAGAACAGCTATACAATAAAGAATTTCATAAGACTAGAAACAGAAGATTATTATGGTATAATACCATGTTTCTGTTAACATTTTAAGCCTCATGTATGAACATCTTTAGGTCTAAAACTCACTTTTTTGCCCATAGGTTACAGTTTTTCGGCTTGCTTCATTTAGGGTTTCTACACTTTTCATGTCTTTATATCTGTCTGATAATCTAGAATATTTAATAATCTGCTATCTGTTTTAGCCTATTCATGCTGGAATTAAGAAAAAATTACATTCGAAATTCTTCCATCATACAATTGTCCTAGTAAAATATTTGTATTTTACATTAGTTTTCCTATATATTCTGTAGTTATTTACTAATGCACAATGTTTTTGATAGTTGTCAGACCTGTAATATTCTTATACACCTAGCAATAGCTGCATTTTGCATTAGTTTTTTGATTAATGGTCCGGGTATCCTTTTTAAATTTTGACATTATTAACACCTCAGCAATGCTGGGTTTATTGCTGATTATGTAAGGGTAACTGTAGTGGATTTTGAGAAGTTCTATGGAACATTTTGTTAAAGTTCAGGCACTCTATCTGTGATTACATGACAGTAGTTTAGGGACTCTCTTTCAGGTAGATATTGCATCACAGAACTGACAGAATGGATAGAAAATGGCCCTTGTGCCTGATCCATAACAGTCATTGCCTGTTACATACATTTCAAGATTCATTCCAACTATGAAGATAATCGAAGCAGCCGACAGTTACCCTGCAGCTGCGTGGATTTATGATGCTACTGTCAAGGAAATGAGCCGAAATGACACAGTAGCTGGCTTTAGCTGCAAATAATGTGATAGGCTGTACAGAAGTACTGTAGCAGCTGCTGTCATTGCAGGTAATAGGCTATAAAGAAGGCTGATAGCAATACCTGTCATTTTTTAATGGCTGACTTCACTGAAGAGCTTTTGTGGCCTTTAACATGGAGATAATATAAGATACAACAAATTTTACAGCTTTCATGTTGCATTCATAATTTATCTTTAGAGTACAACCCAACAAGGACAGTATTTGCCAACACAAGAAAGTGCTCAGCTGCTCTATAACTGTCTATTCTGAATATATGCTTAGTGGTTATTAAATCTTTATCTTACTATTACTTAACAAGACTCATAAATCCCTAATATGTTCTGTATGGCTTTAGTAGATCACATTACTGAACAGTAACATGCAAAATTGGAAAACTGGATGTAATGAAATGGTCAAGCTCAGAACTCTATGGGTTTTGCACATGTTGGCAATGATATATAACAGTGAAAGGTGCCTGATATTCTGACTATGTTTAACGTGATGATCTAATGAGTGTGTCAAGGGTGTGTGTTATCAATCACTTGAAATAAGTTGTGTAAGAGGCGTCAATAGCCACTAGACATGGGGAAAACCTTATAAAATTTGCAGTATCACCTGTTTACCAATAGAACTCCCTATTTCTAAACTGCATTTGTGCCATTGAAAATATAGGCTTCAAGGGGATTACTGATCTTGTTATTTTTGGGTCTGAGGCTGGTTTGTAGCTTATCACCAGTTGGCCTCAGAGAATGGAGAGATGACTACACTTGAGCAATTCTTCCCATTCATTGCTTTGTAAGTTCTGAAAACAAGTAAATAACTATTCCGGCTTGGAAATAACAAGGTTGGGATTGTCAGATCATGTGAGTGACTAGGTAGTACAGTTGCTGAACTTACTGCGGTTTTACTTAGCGAGTTTTGTACATAGGTTCTAGGGTCAAAACTCATTTTCTCCAGCAACTGTACCACCCAGCATCTGGTTGCATTTCTCCACACTTGATCTGAAGATCTAAAAGGGAGATTTATAATGGAAGTATACTTTAAGTATAAATTGCTATTATAGCCTCTATTGTTTTAAAAAAGCAACTTGGTAGAAAATATGTAAAGTTTGCCAATAGGTAAATTAGTGATGCTTATCTCTGGTAGTCATCCAACAACTCCTTTTTATAAAGATCAATAGCTTGGTCCAACTGAGTGAACTTCAGAGATGTTTGTTAAAATAGATGTTCAAAAATGAGTTAAAAATAAAATGTTAGTTTCATAGGTAGTTTTACCCCCAGTTTTTTCGGGCTTTGGTGATTTTACTTTAGCCTTATCAGGGCAGGGCTGTGATTTGTGACTACAGCTACGCAACAGTGTCTACAGGGTGTCTGAAGTAGTCAGGTATCCACTTATTCGATTCAAACTGTTTCTCTCCTTCCTCTCTGTAGCTGCTGTACATAAATGCAAACCTATCAATTTTCATAAATACGGGAAATTTCCCATTTGACACCGTTAATCAATTTTTAAAAGTTTTTTCTATAGGTGACATCTAACAAATATCAGGGCACACTAAAGACTAAGAAAAACCTAAGGTAATAGGAATATTGGAAATGAAACTGCTAAAAAAAATATGAAAAACCTGGGATCTTAGTTTCGTATTTTGATCAAGATTGATTAAGCTCACCTCCCAAAACGTCAAGGGGATCCCCAAAAGCAGTGAGTCCCTACACTGAAAATATTACCTCCTAAGCGCAACCAAAAACTAACTTCAGGGAAGGGGTAGGAATAGAAATTGGATTATCCTGCAGGTTTAAAAAGAGGCAGCTGATGCAAAGCAAGAGTTTGCCATTTCAAAATAGACACAAAACGTAATAAGGTGTGCACATCTAAAATAATTTGAAAAAAAGTTTGGGGGTACTGTATTTGTGTTAGATTATGCTATTGCCTTTTCAGTGTGCACATGCTTGCGTTTTTAAAAGTAATTTTAGAGTGACAGCCTTTTTCGTTTTGTAGTCATTTGAAAATGGAAATTTCATTGCTTCTGACTCGCTGCTTTTTTAAAACCAGTGCGGATAATCAATTGGTTCTCCATTCCCTAAAGTTGCATTGGATGCGCAGTGGGTAATATGTTCAGTGTGGGGACTCCCGCTCTGGCCCCCCTTTGCGTTTTGGGGGTGGCCCTATAAATCTTTGATCAAATACTTTTAAATAAGAGTCCCAGGTTTTCATTTTTTCCTTAGCAGTAATGATTTCCAATATTCCATATACCTTGATTTTTACTTAGTCTTTAGTGTGCCACGAATTTGTGTTTAATATGCTTTCCCTTTTCATGTGACCTATTTTGCGTTTTTCAAAGTATATTTTGTGGCAAGCCTTAACGTTTTTTGTCTTTTAGGTAAACATGTTTAAATTAAATATTATGGTCAGTTTCCTGTTTAAAGGGGTTTGTCTCACAATTGATTCATTTTCAGTCCTTTTTTCTTGGTTTCACTTTGAATTCAGGGGCGTGTTTACTGGCTTCTACTAGGCTGCAGAAAAACCCGGTCGTAGCTATAGCAACCTTTCGGGCACCCTAACGGGGAGAGAGGGAAAAGGTTTAGCTTAGGGACATGAGGGGCTGAGCGCCCATACAAGGGGATACTAGAATAGGAGGACATTTTTAAGGACATAATTGCAAAGGATTGTTTTTGCAAAATTTTAAAATAAAAAAAAAACCTTTTAGTAAAACCCTTTAATGACTGAAATGGCCTGTAAAAACTGTAAAATTTAAAATATGTCTTGTATTGTTCAAATTAACTGTCTTGCAGGAAACATCCACAAGTAGAAAAAAGTATCTACACTTCTTCCAAAAACGCAATTTTGGGGAATATTAGAGGGGTGTGTTTCCCCGTCTGCAGAAATAGATTTCACAAATTTGCCATTTTTTTTGAAAGGGTACCTGAGCAACCATGCCCAAACTCCCGGTCCATTTACTCCTTAAAATAGAAAATTTAGGGATTCATAATCATGTTCCCTTTTCCACAATTGATTCACATTATTATAACCATTGTCTTATTTCAATGTCTGAACAAATAGCCATGAAAGAATCAGTGTTTGAGCTTTTTGGGGGTATATTGGTATGCAATAGGGGGTCCCAAATTATCCCTTGTTGTCATGTGAAAAATGGGGGATTTATCACAAATGGAAAAAAAGGGTTGATTATTGACATTTTGGCCAAGGATGGCAGTATTTCTGAAATTGAGTATTTTGTGAACTCTGCATGTGCTTCTGTGGTAGAAGTGTATTATGAGTGGACAAATAAACACGCCAATTCTTTGGAGGTTGTGAGCTTGTGTTATGGGGCCCCATTACCAAAAAAATACCCCAATTTAATATTTTTTCCAGTTGCCCCCTTTTTTTTTGCCCCAAAAGTGTGGGGAGGAGTGGTCCATGTTGTATTTGGGCACTTGAAAATCTGGGGACCCCATTGGGCTAATTAGGGGGTTTCCTAATAGGTTTAAAACCAGCATTGTGTACCACCGTAAAATATTTTATGAACACTTTTGTATCGCCTTATTATACAATTGTAGACCGGGCAACCACCTCCCCAGCCCTGAGGTTGTTGAGTGATTTTTTTTCATTTGGTTACTTTGCTTCTGCAATTCCCCATGCTTATACTGCGGCTTTTCTGCATGGGTGGAAAAAGGGTTTAAAGTTGGTGGCATTTTTCACGCTTAGCAATTTGTGCACTGGATTTTTTCCCAGTCACATAAATGGAAAGTTTCTAGTACTGGGTTCATGTTTGTTCCGCCCTTGACTGTTTAAAAAGCCCCAAAGAAAAAAAGGTGTTTTTTTGAGTACGTAATGTCCCCTTTTCTGTAGTTTTTTTTGAGTGAAAAAAATATAATAAGTGGAAAATGCAAGGGTAACTGACATTTTTTTTTACAGTGCAGGAGAGTTATGGTCTGAAGATTGTTTTCTTGGCATTCTGTGGGTCCACCCATCCATGTAGCAGGTCCTATTAAACAATTTGGGGTTTAATCCTCATTTCAGATCACTACACACATACTTGATTGTTTTTTTTGTGGGGAGCATGGAACTTCCGCAAGACAAAAATAAAAGTCACATGGCCAGAAATGTCTGACATTGGTTGGAAGGCCTCCAAGTACTATGCTGGACCCCTAGTTCCCTAGACTGGAACCCAACTGAGCTTCTGTGGAACCACCTCCATCATCATGTTTGCTTTATGTATCCTCCCCCATATGCTGTTCTGCAGCTGTGGAATGCACTGCACAGTTTCAGATCCTGTGACAACCTCTAAGACCTTATTGAGTCAATTTCAGCCTATCTAGTTGCTGCCCATGCTGCACCCAGATGTTACTCTGGGTATTAGCTGGTGATCATATTAACTGTGACTGTGTATATGTATTGATAGATCATATGAAAATTGATCCTATAATTAGGCTTGAAGACTAAATTATAATTAATCAATAATGAGTCAGCAAACAAGGCAACAGAACAGATTTTCTAGAGTATTAGACTATATTAATAGATTTGTAAAAATTGCCTGAAAAAAGGACATCCACTGCAGGACTTAGTCATCATTTGTAAAAAAATGATTTTTCTCACATCCCAAAAATGTCTCCGTTTTGGAATTGTCTAATGGTAGTGGAATCTAAAGACCTTAAGAATTGGAGAAACATATCCTGCCTCAATGTGTATCTTTGCTCTATACATGCACCATAAATCTTTGAATCCTTTTTTATTAATGCAAATTTGTTTTTAAATGCTGTTTCAACATTTTTGTAAATAAAGAACATATCAAGATAAAATGAGCTAGTTAGCTGGCGGTGCAGTTTAGTGTTGCCTCAATTTGAGCTTTACGTATGGCAGTTTTCATTCTCTTTAATAGTTTTCTCGAGTCATTCTTTTATATCACGATTTATTTTAAAATGCAATAAACATCTAACTTTCTCATTACTTTCTCTACGATTTGCACTATAATGTTCACTTTGTCAAGATTTAAAGTATGTGTGATCAGCCTTGGAAAAAAAGTGCCAAAATAAAAATGCAAGAATTCCAAGGGATCTTTCAAAAGACTGCACTGCAGTTGTTTATTACTGCATGTTCTAGTGTGCTACTTAAAGATGTATTTGCAAGAAGGAATAATTATTCAGCAGAAGAGCCAAAGTGATACAAAGAAACAGAAATGTTAACATAAACCAATCAGTGTGGAATTACCATCCAGGACTAATTTACACTTATTCAACATTTTAAACTGAGTTTACTATGCAGCTTCCAGCAAATTCAGATTATTAAAATATTCTAATTAAAAAAGAAAAGCTCTGGAAGTCAAGCCATGACATTTCTTACTGAGTTGATCCAGAAAAAGTAAGCCTACAAATAGTTAACCTTTTGCCCCTTTCCGTGTATGTTCACACAGCTGATTTGAATGCTGTTTTCGGCACTGTTTTGGAAGTGCGTTCAAATGGTAAAACTGCATTCAAATGCCTAAAAGAGCCCTCAGCTCATTTTCATTAATTCCTATGTAAAACAGCACAGGTCACACACGACATGGATTTTACCTGCATTCTACTGACTTATTTTCAGCGCTGAAAAATAAGTGATGTCAATTCTTGAGGCATTTTCCACAAGTAAAATGCCCAAAGGAAACAATGGAGAGCTTCAAAACATTCTCTAAAACCTTGTCCACAAGTGTGGCATGATTTTAACTGCCCAAGCAAGTAATTTGTATGGTTGTTTCAGAAAGAAAACAACACTGAAAAACATGTCCAAAACCAGGTGGAATAAATCAAAATCTCATCAAATCCTCATCTGAACTGCGTATGAGGTGTTTTTCAGATGAGTATATGAAGCGGATTTGGATGCTGAAAATCAGTGTCCAAATCAGTCATGTGAACACACCCTTAGTATTACTTAAATGGCATGGCTGGGGCCTGTGCTGCATTTCCTCGGAACTTCAGGTGGCTTCAGGTTGCTGCTCTGCAAGGGAAAAACAGTGAAGAGGATGCAGTGCTAGATCAACAGTGGGATAAAACAAAAGCTATTCAGAAAAACTAGGGTTTCATGAAACCTGGCTGGGAAACACTCATGTTTATTAAGCATACAGCTAAAGGGTATGTTCACATGCCACAATATGCTGGGTGTTTTGGAAGCACGCGCTGATCCATTGACATGCATTGTCAGCGCCGCGTAGACGCCGCTAACAATTGACATGTTACTTCTTTCCCCAGGCATACGATACGATCGTATTATATGTCTGGGGAGACGACGCTTAATTCATAACTCTCTGTAATTATGCCGCGCATTTTGCCTTGTAAAAAGCACAATACATGGCGAAATGCGTGCCCAAATATGCAGCAAAATAAGCCATGTGAACACACCCTAAGGGTGTGAAGAGGTAGCACCTGCACATGGGTTCTGATATTTCAAGGGGCATCAGTATTTTTAACTGACTAAGAGAAGTGGGACACATGGTAGTCTTGTCATTATTGGATTTAGAGGGTTTTTCCCCATCTGTATATTTCACAGAGTATGCTCGTCACAGTCAGCTTCAGGCTTCCACTTCCTGTTCAGGCTGTGGGTGGTTCCACAGCAGTGATTGGAATGTCAGCTCTCCTATTTCTAGCTAAACCTGTTACATGGACATTGGTGATATAAAGGTTTTAACTGCAGGGCACAAGGCTCTAAGGTTAAAGTTTATGAACAAGCTCCTGTTCTGCTGATAAGACACAGCAGAGAGTGTATTTGGTAATGGTTTTTAATTAACTTTTGCCTACATTTTTAAGGCTAATCAATTTGGTGAGAAAGTTCCTTAAAGGGGTATTATTGCTACAACGATATGTCTCGTTTATGGGACCAGTAAAAAATAAGCAACTTTTGATAATGGTTTGCATTACCTCTATCACTTGGGTTACAGATATGACGCTTTTCTGTAATTCTGTGTTCTTATTTCTGCTGTCTGCTGGTTGCGGACACGCCTTAGGTTGGACGTTTTTTTTCCTGCCCCGATACGCCACACTCGCCTGCACTGTGATGCTGGCTGTCATTTCATTCAGGCCTGTTGGGATACGCCCCCAGACCAGAAAACAACCCGATCCATGCCCCCTGCGCTGTGATTGGCTGCCTGCACACTCTTGTTTTCTCCCCCTCTGAGCTGTTTAAATCTATGTGAAACCAAAGTCTGCTGGCTCTATACACATCTCCCAGCTCTAGGGTGATGATCTGGGCAATGATGACTGTCTAAGTCACAGATCCCCTCATATAACTCCTCCTCCAGGGCGAGAGGAGAAGGAGTGGGATGACAGTGAGTATTCCTCCATATAAAACAGTAACACAGACTGCAGCCTGGTAACAGAGGGGAAGGATGGGGGGTGGTGAAAGCAGGGGACAGTGTACATTCTCTTCACAATGTCTCATCAGTTCAGGCTGTGTGTATAATGCTGACGATAGCCCAGCAACGGAGCTTGTGGAAGTCAGCCTGAAGATCTGCAGACATAAGAAGCATGCAGGAGGCTGCAGATCTGTTCTGACCAGACATCCTCTGTTTATATCTGCTAACTCAGAATGATGATGTCACAAGGTCTTTCAGTGAGGAGAGACACGCCTGCAGAGCAGAGAGATCACGTGTGAGAGAAGAGACTCGTCCCTGGATTTCAAATTCAATCTCAGAGAGTTAGCTGAAGAGCCCGAACAGTTCAAGCGATAAAACTCCTTTAAGTGTATGCTTCCTGTAGATCGTATCTCAGTTGTAGACCAAAGGGTTATTTACAAAGAAGCCCTGACATTCCTTTTTTTTACCTTCTTTTACCTTTATTTTAGTACTAGCTCCTAAAAATTACCATGTTATAGCAACAAGTGTTGCAGTTCATTATTGTGGCAATATGGGGGAAGAAATAGTATAAGGCTGTGCTGACCTCTATAACTGATGTTAGGACAATGTATGTGAATAAATCAGGCAGTTACAGCTTGTGAGGAATGAAGTAAGGAGGAGTAATACTGTTTAGCTTCCTGACCAGTCCTTGGAATAACCCACAAGGGCTCTATATGACTCTCTAGAGATTGGGCAGCCACTAACAACTCCTGTACAATATACATATCCATTATAATTAAATAATTACCAAAATGACCCTGCATGCTTGCACATACATTCATCTGATCATTCTATCTTCTGTTTTATTTTTTTGTCATTATGCTATCAAAATCATTTATAAATTGGCAAAGCTATACATTCAGAAGAATTTCACCCGTTCTATATGTGAACTTTGTTTAATAGCATTTTAGTTTGACAAGCTTGTCAACAGATACATTCTTAGTCAGTTTTTTCTACATTTTTCCTCTTGAAAATAGATAAAAATTATTGGTGTTTTGCATGGCAGCTGATGAGATAATAACCAAGTACATCATTGTTTTTCTTGTGAAGTTCTCAATAAGTTTTATGTGTTACATGAAAAGTTGGATCCAAAATGGCCAACATCAAAATGGCCGCCATAGTCAACACCCATCTTGAAAAGTTTTCCCCCTACCAAATACTAATGTGCCACAAACAAGAAGTTGATATCATCAACCATTCCCATTTTATTTAGGTGCATCCATATAAATGGCCCACCCTGTATAATTGTTTGCCTCTTCAAGGGGCTGTATAGGATATGAAAAAAAGCTTTTTTTCTTTTTAGAAACAGGTAAACACCCATCTTTGGGCTGTGTCTGGAACTGCAGCTGATCTCCAATTGTACCAATATATGCAATGAAAGGGGTGGTGTTTTTTCTGGAAAAAAACAGACTTTTTTTCTAATTCTCAATAAACCTTTTAATAACAAAAAATGTTTTAAATTAATCGCAAGGTTCTTATAGATGTTTCTCAAACTAGTAAAGTTCCTACGTATAATGAATAACATAATGTAGTCAGCTAGCATGTCTGTGCATTAACAAAATCATTTGTAGATTATATTAATTGAATTTACTTATCTGTAATCTTGATGTTAGGTTTTGTTCATTTTTTTATTTTTTTTATTTTGATGATTGATCTGCTTCTTGACACACATGGCCTGCATCACTTATGCTTTTATGGTTTCTTCAAATGCAATTAACAATTTAGGATATATTTAACCTTAAATGGGCTGACTTACTATTCTGTTTCACATAGTCACTAGCAGCAGTCTCTTCTTGGTTAGGCTGCGGGTGGTTCTATAGCAGTGATTAGCATATCAGATCCAGGGGCGTAGCTACAGGGGGTGCAGAAGTAGCAGTCGCTACTGGCCCCTGCAGCCTGAGGGGGCCAAAAGCCCTTCTGCTGCATAGGGAGACAGTAGCATTGTTAATAGCACATAGTAGCTGGGGGGCTTCACCTATAACTTTTTGCATAGGGCCAGGAGCTTAAAGATTGTACCAACTCTGAACGAGATAAATATTCCCAAATCTTCGCAAATTTACTTGACAAAGAGTAGTGAAAGAAGGAAAGAGTGGGACAGTAACCAGAGAAATCTGTGTGCACTTAAAGTAGATACAATCTCTCTTATCTCTTGGCCAGGGAAAAATCAAAAGAGGAAGAAATTTTTAACATTACCTACATGTTGAAAGTGAGACAAACCCTTTAGGTATTAAATCACCCTGCAACAGACCTTTTTCTAAAGTAAAAAACCCTAATTCAGATCATCTTTCTTGGTACTGTAGTCCACCCTTAATTGCCTGTCTTTGAAGTCCAAAACTGTACGCAATGGGACACATTTATCAAGGCAAGTGCACCAGAATTAAAAAAATAATGTCATAACAGGGCCTTTTACACAACTTGATGCTGAGCTATTATGTGATTTTAGGAAAGGATCTAGCCACTTCAATGCCCTTATCGACAACAAGAGAGTCGCTTTCAGTAAAATGGGCGTAACATATTGGAAACGCCATATGCATTCAATGCTATGTGCCAAAAATTTGGCGCTGTTAATAGCATAAAGTATGCCAACTGAAAAAAGGTATAAAGTTAGACTACACAATTCTAACATGCCGAGATTTAATCAACTACTATGATAATGCGGCGGGCGATTTGTAAGGGATGTCTAGTTTAAGTTTATGCTGTCTAAATTTTTACATATTGAAAATCTACCCCATGGGGCTCAAAAAAACCCGTTTACCCAAAAGGGCCCCGGTGTTCCCCACCTTTTTTCCCGACGGATTTGTGGGGCCGTTTTGACTCACAAATCCCCGGAATAAGGGGGGGAGGACGGGGGCGGGGCCCGGGGAGAGCGGGGGGCGCCGCCCCCCGGGCCCCATAGCCCTTGCTTTACCACGCGCGTATTGCGCCTGGATAAGTGCAGGGTCACTTCCTCCCCCCCGGGGGTTTCCGCCGAGCGGGAGGAGAAAACGAATCCACTTTTTCCAAAGAAGCGGGTTGGTTTAAACCGAAATTTGACCAAAACGGATTGGCGCCAAACCTTTGAACAAAAAACCGGCGGGGATTACGGCCCAAATTCCAAAACCCAAATAAGCCGGTGAACGGGGCCCAAAAACAATCAAGCAGAGCTCAGTTTTCCCCCCCTTTTTTCCATTTTTTGGGTCCCTCGGGGGAAAATTAAAGCGGGACTCTGTTTTGGTTTGCTATTGGGCAAGACGCACAGATTTTACTGCAAGAAAATTTTTCATAAAAAAGGCTAAATATTCTATGAAACAGTCTGACTAGTGAATTAATTTAAGGTTTAAAAAAATTTTCCCCTTTTCCGTGGCTTTTGGGAAACCCTTGTAAATAATGCTTTTTAATTTTAAATTTGTCTTGGAACCCTGCGCCTGACACTGGCGCTACATTTAAAAGGGGGTTTTTTCCTCACCGGGGGCTGTTTCACAGGGGCCCTTGGTTTTTTTCACAAAAGCTTCGGGCACTTACCCCTGGTTACACTTTTGGGTTTTCTACAGCATGATTGGCAATAAGCTCTGTAATTCCTACTCACCTGTTAGGGGGCCCTTTTTAAAAAAGGGAAAAGGGTTTTAAAAAGCCCCGACAAAAGGGCTCAGAGCTAAAAAAGGTTAAAGCTTCTAAATAAAAAGGTAAAAAAACCCCTGTGCTACCATAAAAACACAGCGGGGAGTCCCCTCCCCCACCCCGGGCACGATGAGAAAATTTAGAGGTATTTGGGAAATCAAAGGGAAACCTTGTGTAAACAATTGGGAAATAATATTTGGCCAAGTTCGAAACAAAAAAAATCAAAACAGAAAAGGGAAATTTGGTAATAGTCTTTTTTTCCCTTTTGCCTAAAGCAAATATTAGAAAAATATTTTAAAATTTTATTGCATCCATAAAAAAAAATTAATTTTTTTTTTTATTTATATAGCCCCAAACCATTTTTCCCCAAACATTTTACAAATTAGATTTTTAAACAAACAGACAAAAACCTTTAAAAAGGGAACCCTTACAAATGAGACAGGGAGGAAAAGGGGGCCCCTGCCCGGGAAACCCTTACAATCTATTATGGTGAAATTGGGGAAAAAAGGGGGTTAAAAAAAAGTGCTCAGTTTACTATGGCCCCAACCATTTTAACATAAAAAAGGGGTTTGGTTTTACATAGAAATTGGGGTGACCCAGCCACCCTGACGGGTACATCTATAAAACAGAAAAGGCCTGGAGTCCCCCAATGAAAGGGAGTGACAGGGGGGAAAAGGGCATTTTTGGGATCTTTGGTGGGCCCGGGCCTAAAGATGTATTTTCGGGGCCCCCTTAAAACGTGGGGGTTGGAATGTGTTTTGATCGCCCCCCGGTAGCTTTTTTTCCCAAAGGGCCCCGGTTGCGGCACGTTTTAAACCCTTGGAGACGGGCATGGGGGGGTTGGGATGTTTTGAGGAATGTATTCTGATATCTTTAAAGCAAGGGGAAAGAGCAGGGGTGGGTGGTAAACAAAGATGAGGAGGAATGTAGGAGGAGAAAACACTGGGAAGCTTTTTTGGGTGAAAAGGGGTAAAGGTTTATGTTTGTTTTTTCTGTACGGGAAAGGGGCAACCAGTGCAGTGACTGAACAGGGTAGAGGCATCAGTAAAAGGGGCGGGAGAGAAAGACAAGCCTGGCTGCGCATTTAGAAAAGAAATTTCAGAGGGGAGAGTTTTTCAGAGAGGGAACCGATAAGCAAGGAGTTGAGTAGTCAAGGAAAAAACCCGGAGAGTGGGAAAAAGGCAACAATGAGGGGTTTTTAGCGGGTTTCCCCCAGTGAAAAAAAGTACGGATTTTGGAGATGTTCTTGAGGTTTCAGATGACATAGCGGGGAAGGGAATTTGGAAAAAGGGGTGAAGGTACAATTTAAAAATAGTAATTTCCCCCCAAGACAGCGGCCCGCTGCCAGGATTAAGGGTGCCCAAACACGAGACCGAGATAGCAGGGTAGGGGGTTTGGGTTAAAAAGAAGGTGGGAAAAAACAAGAAGTTTTGGTTTTTGGGGAGTTTTGTTTTCCCGAAAGGAGAAAAGGACATGATGTCAGAGACAGCGGACGACAGCACGGGGTTTTTTGTAAACAGGGGAGGATGATGTCTCGGGAGGGTGTATAATTTTTGGGGTCATCAGCATAGAGAAGGTACTGGAAGCCAAATCGCTGGGGTGGGTTTTTTCCAAAAGGGGGATTTTTAAAAAATGAAAAAAAGGGAAGGGCCTAAAACTGATCCCCAGGAAACCCGACAGCAAGAGGAAGAGGAAGGGGGGAAAAACCACAAAAAGAAACACTGAAGGAGCGGGCCCGAGAGGTAGGAAAGAAAACCAAGCGAAAAGCGGTGGCCTGGGTGCCAAGGGCTGAGCATGGTTGGGGGAGAAGGGTTGGGGAACCCCCAGTGTCCCAAAAGCTGCAAGAGAGATCCAAGAAGGGAGCAACGAGATTTGCCCCGTGATTTGGCAGTGAGGGGTCAATTTGGGGACTTTTAAAAAAGCAGTTTCGTGGGGGGGCAGGGGGCGGTAACCCGGATTGTAGAGGATCGGAAGTTTAGTTTTAGAAGATACCGATTAAACGGGGGTAGACCAAGCGTTCCAGAGTTTTTTGGGTGAAGGGCAGGGTTAAAAAACGGTTCCCGGAAGTTAAACCAGGATGGGTTCCCCGAAAAGGGCTTTTTAAAAAGGGGGTTTTGATGGCGGTTTTTAAAAAAGGATGGGAAGATCCCAAATAGAGAGAAAAAAGGTTAAAAAATTGCGGTAAGGTGAGAGATTAGCTGGAGAGATTGACGGGGCAAGGTGGGTTGGGAAAGGGGTCACTAGAGAAAGGGGGTAGGGCGAACAGATTTAGAGAAGCCCCGGACACTTTTTTCTTTTGGTCGGGTTGGGTCAATGGCTGAGAGCAACTAAAAAGGGTAGGGCCCGGGGGGGCCCGGGGGGGGGTTTTTTGAGGGTTGGGATGAATGTTTTTTCCGGATACTGTTTTTTTTGGCCCTTTTTAAATAAAGGGGCCCGGCTTCAGCACAGAGGGCAATGGGCTGGGGCCTGGGGCTTTTGGCGAGGGTGGGGGGTTGGGAAAGGGGTCCAAAAAGGCGTTTTGGGTTGTTGGGGTAATGGGAGATGAGGGGGAGGTAAATATTTTTGTTTGGCGCAGGGGAAGGGCATGTGGTAAGTTCTGACATGAAAAATTTTAGTGGAAAAATCCCCAGGTAGCTTTGAACTTTCTCCCCATCTCCCCCAAACACACCTTAACATTTGCGCAGGAAGCGATTTTGAGGTTTGGCCAAGGGGTGTGGGGGGGCCCGGGCTCTGGTGGGGGCGGTGTCCCAGATTGGCCCCAAAAATTTTCCAGGGTGGTTGAGAAGTTTCATTGTCCCCGCTTGACCCAGGGCCCCGGACAGGGGTCGGAGGAGATTTTGGGGGCAGTGAGGACTGTATGGGGTCTATGAGTTCCCCGAGTGTTCATGGAGCGAATGTTTTTGGGGGGGCGATGGGCAGGGGGTCCAAAAAAGGCTGAAATTGTGATAGTGAAAAGGGGAAAGGATTTGATTTAAGAGGGGCATAAGGAGAATTAAATTAAGGGTTAAAAAAAAATGATTTACGCAGAAAACCCAAACAAGAGCGTGTCCCCCTCCTTGTGGGGGGAGAACTGTTTTAAAATTGGGAAAAAGGCCAAAGGAAGAAGTTTGTGAAAGAAACCGAGAGGCAGAAGGAGAATAGGGTTGTCGAGGGGGGTTTGAAAAACGCCCATGAGAGAAGGGTATTTCATTTGGGAAAAAAAGTGAGGGGGCCAGGCGGCAAAAAGATCCGAAACTCGGGGTGAGCCGGGGGGCTGCCCCAAAGGGGATTCTGAGGGAAAATGGCCGAAAGAGTCCCGAGAGTTTTTGGGACCCCAAGGAAGGGGGAAAATGAGGGGGGGGGGCAGGGGGGGGAAAGACCCGGTAAGTGCAGTGGGGAGAGAGAAGTATGCCCCAAAACCCCCCACCTGGCCTTTCTCGGGGGCTGGGGGGTTGGGTGAAAATGTAGGCCCGCCCTAGGGGAGGGCGCAAAGGGGAAACGGTGTCCCGATTGCTGGAGGGCCCTGTTTCAGTGAGACGAGAGAATTTAAAGGGGGGGTTTAAAAAGGGAAAAGGGCATGAACACAGTGAGTTTTTTTACCAAAAGATCGGGCAATTTCCCCCCAAAAACATGGGAAAAAAATGGCAGGAAAAGACGTACACGAAAAGCAACAAATTAAACGGTTTTCCAAAGGAGGGGAGGAGGGGTTAGCATTAAAAGGGGGGGTTGGGGCCGGGGTTTGGGGAGATTCCCCCCCGCAGCCCCGAACCGGAGAAAAAAAAAGTGACAGCAGGGGGTTTGTGTTTTGGAAAGACCCGGGGTTTGTGCGACCTTATGGAGGGGTTTGGGGGTTTTGGGGGATTTTTTAAAAAGGGGAAAAAGTTGTGTGGGATGTATTTCAAAAGGTGAGGGGAGGGAGAGGGCGCTGATGTTTGGGTAGCATTTTCAGGGGGCACCTGGGTTTAGGAAAGGGGGCAATGGGGTACAAGGGGAAAAGAGCAAGAGTGAAGGGATAGTGGAAAAGGTTTTGGAAATTTAAAAAACCAATTTCTCACAAGCAGGTGATTTCCCTTTAAGCCCCTTAACTCACTTCTGTCTCATTTCTGGCCTATTTTTGAAGATCATGGGAAAACTTTCAAAAAATTTACATTTCCCAAAAAACACGAAAAAATATGGCCCCAAACCCCAAAACCACGGCCCCCAGAGACCAAACTATCTTATTTTTACTGACAATGAAAGTTCCTTGCAAACATCAATTAACCCCAGGTGTCGTAAAAATTGGGGGGGTTAAAAACTTTTGGGCCCCGCAAAGCAGAGACTTCAAGGGGAATATCTGTGCTTTAAAAAAAAACCCCCAGGGCATTATGGAGCACTAATCTGAGATCTACACATAACATACCATAAATAAAAACAAGGGGGATTATACAAATAAGGCCCGTGAAAAATTGTTTAGGGGTTTAAGTCAATACATAAAACAAACCAAATTTAAAAGCAACCCAAAATAATAACAGATAAATTTTAGAGGGGTTGGGTTTGGGGTTTAGTTTTACACACAAAACCAAAATTTAAAAGCACAATATAATACAGCAAAAAATTTTTAGAAGGGGTGGCTAGGGTTGTTTGTTACAAAAAACATACCAATTCAAATTCACAATAAAAACAGGGAATAATTTTAAGGGATGGCTGAGGGGTTTTAGTTCACACACATACCAATTCAAAAAGCCCCAATTTTAAAAACCCGCAGATAATTCTGTGTTGTATTGTTCCTCTATTATTCCATATAAAAAATGTATTACTGAGTTTTATCCCCCCCGGGGGTTTTTTCATTACAGTTTTTAAAAAAGGGGTTTTTCCCTGCCCCACATTGACTTTGTCAGCAAATGATTGAACCCAAAGGGCAGACGTGCAAGGACAAAACCCCCCCAAAATTGGGAACAAACCCCTCTGACATATTCAATTTAAAACAAAAACTAGAAAAGGGAAAAAAACAAACAACAGCACAACACAAAGTTATAAGAGACAATAAATCCCAAAATTATGAATTTTTTGGGGAAACAAAGAATTCCCAAAAAAAAAAACTAATACAAAGGACCCTCTTTTGAAAAATCGGTCCCAATACTGACCCTTAAATTACCCTAGAAGTAGACGTGATAAATCTGACAAAGTTTTCTTAATATCCACTCCCTGATTTTTAGCACTGAGCCAGCTACATACTCACCTTTAAACATTTTCTCCAAATCCAAACATTCTCATTTTATTTACCAACCTTTTACAGGTTGCTTGGTACAGCAACAAGTGCTTTAGAAAAATTAAAATTTGTCACAACAATTTACCCCATTCCCTTTAAAATCTACCTCCTCATAGAAGCTAACATGGAGTTATACATTCATTCTTAAGTGTCTTAAGTATGGCATGGAGGTACAAACCACCTGGGCATTGAGATTTGTCTATTTTAATTTTTTTTTTTTTTAGACAGCACTGCTCTTCTTCCTGGTTGAGACAGGAAACATTTGATGTAGTGAAGAAGTTTTAGTAAAGCCTGTTGTGTAACCCCTTAGTTTTTTAAATTTAAAACAACACGAAGGAAAAAGAAGCACTTTTTAATGCTAGGTGAAATCTGATAAAATAGCTCGACACAAAAAACCCCAAAGTGAAACCTTGGATCAAAAAACCAAAATAAAATTTTTTGGGGGACATTATGAACCACTGCCCATTTTTCGACAACAATCCTCATGAAGGAAAGGTTTTTTGGCGTCAAAATTTTGCAATCGACATCCTCAACATTTTTGTCTGAAAGCAATTCTAGGGGGAAATTGACGCCACTTCATAAGATTAACTATTATAAAATTTTTGCTCAAAAGAATATCGCACAAAAATGTCATACAAATCCATGCCAGTGGCAAGGCTAAGAGCAAATTTGTCATAGACAAATCGTTATTGCCAATAGGCAAAAAGATGCCCATTCTTTATCAACTTAAACCAGTAAAGTAATAAAAAAATAAATCAGTGAAGGCGGTTACTGCCAATCTAAATGGTTTTAAAAGAAGGAAAATAACATTAAAAAAGTGATCAACATCTAAACTTTGTTTAAAATGAAATATCTAAACATTTTAACGCAAAAAATGTTGATTAAAAGTTTATACAGCATACTAACTTAAAAGATAAAAATCTAAAAGTATAAAAATATATTTTTTGTAAGTTTTTATGTAGAAAAAAATATATAAAAATATGAACATTTTATTATTCATATAATTATTTTTTTACTGGAAATAGAAATAAATGAACTCTCCTATCACTGCTAACATAGAGCTACTGTTCCGTGTCACAAGCTAATTACTCTTTAAATTTTAAGTTTTTTTTTTTAACTTTTTTCCTCTTTCTACACATTTTACAATTCTCTTCCCCCTACACGACTTTTAAATCTTAATCTTTTAATTAAAAATTTACAAGTGATAAAGGCAATTTTTGGTAAATTTCATTATTAAGGAGAATTATTTCAATCCAAATTTTTTTTTTCTATTCTGCTCTATAGAGACTAATGCAGTTTATTTATTTGTATTTTTTAAAAAAAAAATTTTAAATTTTAATTTTAAAAAAGAAAAAAAAATAAAAAACATAAAATTAAAATTTTAAAATTTAAAATCTTGTGAAATTTATCTTATTATAGTTTTAGATTTTAAGTTAATCTTCATTCCTTGAAGTATAGGGCAGTAGGTTAATAATTCAGGATTTTGCATGTTTTATACACTTTTTATCTACATTTTTGTTTTAATTTTTATATATTTAATTTTTCCTGTATTAAATTAAACAAGTTTCAATCAGATATCGATCACTGCTGAAATTTTATTTTTTGCCCTCAGCCTAAATTCCAGTGAGGTCTCGCTGGGAGGTGAGGTTCGCCAATGAAGGTTAGTACAATACTTTATATTCACTAAGATAATATTCTTACGGCTGTTATTTTATTTCTAGCCTGTTGTAATGGCTTTGTAATATCTGATACTACTATGGTAACTCTGTAAAACCCTTGATTGAGAACGGAATTTATCGTAGATGCTGTGGTGGTTTTATAATTTTATATGATATAATTATACTATTTATATTTATACTATTTGTATATTATATAATTTTGTATTCATTTTATATTAATTTTATATTATGTAATGTTATATTAATTTTATATATTTTTATAATTAACATAAGTTGTAAAAAAAAATTTTTTTTTCCCTTTTTGGGAAATAAATTTTTGGGGTTTAGCTTGGCCCCAGCTGCCCCCCCCCCCCCCCCCCCCCGGGTGGGGAATTCTGTCATTTCTTTATACACTTTTCTCCCACACTTGCGAGGGTGTGAAATTTATAACCGCGTCCCTACACTTTTAAAAAACCCTTTTGGGGTGAAACTAACAAAAAAGGGTTTATTTTCCCGGTTCAGGTGGCGCCAGTTTTCATACCCCCGGCCTTTAAAATGAAACCAATCAAAACAGAAATATGTTTCCAAACAGATGCAGGGGAATTTAAATTTCCCAATTATTGTTACTTTTTGCTTTTGGGAAACACATTGTTTATATAATTTATATCAGTATGGGGACTTTGATGATTGCTGTAACATTCTATCATTTCCAGTATCTTCCAGCACCATTAAAAAGTCACCTAGATTCTTAGGTCACTAACGACAATAAACAATCTGTTTTCTTAGTATTAAAAAAATTCAAAACAAGGGGTTATATAAGTTTTTTCCCTTAAAATTTTTAGGGAAATATTTTATTGTTTGACTGTTTGAATGCCAGGTGTATGCAGAAAATTTAAATTTAAATTAGTAGTTTTTGACCCGATTTTAATCGACAAAGTTAAAAATGGGCACGTTTTTTAGGTTTAAACGATTTTTTCGATCCCCGGCAAAAATTTGGGTAAAAATCGGCACATAATCTTTTAAAATCGCCCCAAATTTCGGTGCTTCCTGCCCTTTTTGGGGCCGGCCAGCAAATCACTTAGAGAAAAAAGACAGGTGAGCTGTGGGTGCGATTTTCATGACGGATTTAGGGTTTTTTCATTGGCGGGAAAAAAATAAAATTTGACCTTTGGGTTTTACAAAACACCCCTTCCTTTTCTCCCCTCAGTGGGCCCTGTGTATCATAGGAGTGGGGACTAGTGCTCGCCCCTCTGTAAAACAGCTCAGCAAAAATTGTTCAAATTTGTTCACACAGCCCCAAGCATTTTTTTAAGCGGGTGAACATTAGAATTTAGAAAGATTGGGGATTTGCAGATTTTATTTTACCCCCCCTTGAAAATTTTTTAAAGGAGCATTTTAGCGGGGTAAAAGCCCACGGAGGGGGGAGGGGGGCCGCAGGCGAACAAAAGGGACAACCTTTTAAAAGGAGAGTGGTTTTTTGGGCCAAGCCCAAAACTTTGTTTAAAAACATTGCATTGCAAGGGCTTTTTTTAAAACATTTTCTGGTGAAAAATTACTTAAAAAGTTGGGCGGGCCTAAACCTTATATTGGGATACAAAACCTTTCTAGAACGCGGGGTTGTATTTGATAGGTGAAAAACCCCCCTTTTATTATCCGAAAAACTTTTCAGATGGGTTTTTTTTTTTCCACTTTTGGCCCCGGGCCAGCTTTGTTGATAAGGCACCTTGAAATTTAAAATTTTGAATACAGCAATTTTGTAAGTCACCGCATTTTAATTTTTGGAAAGGTGTAAAAAACTCCCACTTTTTTTAAACCCGGGAATACATTTGAGAAGGTGTTTTTTCCCCTTTGGGGAAAAGGCCCAGCTTTGTTATAAGGCCCCTTGCATTTAAAAATTTGAATGCAGCAATTTTTGTAGTCACCCGCAGGTGTATTTGAAAAGGTTTCAAAACCCCCCATTTTTATTATCCGTAAACTTTTCAAAATTGGGTTTTTTTTCACTTTTTCGTGGGCCCCAGCTTTTTTT
Organism: Phyllomedusa bahiana; assembly: GCA_025379985.1. Taxonomy (NCBI): domain Eukaryota; kingdom Metazoa; phylum Chordata; class Amphibia; order Anura; family Hylidae; genus Phyllomedusa; species Phyllomedusa bahiana. The sequence continues at coordinate 65,614 of JAODAL010003441.1, forward strand.
TATGATCCCCCCCTTTGCATTTAAAAAATTTGAATACAGAAATTTTTGTAGTCCCCGGCAGATGTTTTATAGGTGAAAACAATCCCTTTTTATTACCCCGTATACTTTCAAAATAGGGGGTTTTTTTTCATTTTGGCGCAGGCCAGCTTTGTTAAAAAGTTTCCCACCTTGCACTTAAATTTGAATACAAAAAATTTTTTAGTAAACCGCAGGTGAAATTTGATAGGTCAAAAAACCCCCCGTTTTTTAAACCGAAAGTTTTTAAAAAAAGCTGTTTTTAGTATCCGGGGGGGCCCCCCTAGTTATTTTAAAAGCCACGTTTTACGACAAAATTTTGGAAAAGAAAAAATTTTTTTAGCAACTACTGGGGGGATTTGTAAATCCCTGGACAAAAGGAAAAACACTGTTGAATTTGTCCTTAAAGGTTCCCTCCACCAGAACTATTTCACAGCTTCGAAAAAAACAATTTCCCCTTTTTAAAACCTAGTTGGCTGTAAGAAATTAGAGGGTTTGAGAAAAGCTGTAATTTGCCGTCTTTTTAAAAGAGACTTTCCCCAAAAATCTTTCCCTACCTTCTCGAATTTTTTTCTTTTTTTTAACATGGAGCGAAAAACAGGTTTTTAAGCAGGGTTTTGGGCATGGAGGTAAAGGTATGAGAGAAGGGCTCTTTCCGGCTGGCCGGGCAAAACGCAAGCCAGTGGAACCCTTTGGTTGCGAACCGCGGCCCGTCATTTGCTGGGGCCCGGGGCCCCGGAAACACAGTTAACAACAGCGTCGCCAATTTTTTTCTTCAGTGGTTAATGCAACCTTCAAACCAGCATTTTTACCTCCTCGGTCCCCAGTCCCCGGCCACAAATGGGCGTCATCCCGCATCATCCCCATCCGTCCAAAAAATTAAGCGAAGGCCCGCCCAAATGTCAACCCCCGTGTCCCCCCCACTGGGGGGAAAACCTTATTTTTTGAAGACCCCTTTGATGACAAAATGTGGGTTTGGGGGGCAAAAGGCATGTTAAAAGATCAAGAGGCCAAAGAGGAAGAATTTTTCTGCTCGACGCCCAGCTAATTTATGCCCCCAAAAGGAAAGGGGAAAAAGGGAAACAGGCCAATCGGCAAAAAACCCGGGGTTTTGGCAAAGCCTTTGCATTGGGCCCCTTTCTTGTAGCCCCAGGGTCCCGGATGCAGAAAGCAGGCGACCAAGTCACCTTTTGTTGAAGAATGATGAAAAATTTCGGTTTTTCCCAAATGGCTTTTCCGCAAATTTTTTTGCGATCCGGGTTCATCACGGGCGGGAGGAAAAACGATGGGGTAGTGTTTAGTACGGGGCCCCCCCACAAAAAGGGAGAGGGCGGCACAGAACCGCTGAAAATGAATTTTTGCCACCCCGGGGCAGCGGAAACCCCGCTTTCCCGCTTATTTGCCAACAAAAAGGCCAGGGCCTCTCAAGCCGGGGCCTTTTTTTGAGCAAGCCCTGATTCAAACCCCGCATGTCATATGCCGCCTTTTCCGTAAACGCATCAGTAAGGCAAGAATCTTAGGGGGTTTTAAAAACCCCCACCAACAAGTCTATTCCCCATGCAGCGAATGCATGAGTTTTTAAAAGGAGGGAACACTTTTGGGCCCAAAAAAAAGGGCCCCACTTATGCCCCGGGCCCTTTCCCAACCCCCCTGTCACACCCCTTTTTTCTCCGCCCCCCCATCTCCCCTCCCCACCCCCAACGTTGCTCACTGCCCATTCTCCCCAGAGTCCCTGATCAGGGATCCCTCCGCTTCAAACCTCCACCAACCCCGGTACCACCAGCACAAACCCGAGACCCATCCTAACCCCCTTTTACCCTTTCCCCAGTTTGATGACCTGCACGCCGTAAAAGCGGCCCGTCTTAAGGGGCCAAACCTTCTGTCTTTTTCCCGGTTTGGGAGCCAAAAAAAACACTTAACCCAAAAACCCCCCAAAGCCAAAAAACATTGCCAGGCTTTTGGCCTTGGAAAAAGTTTTTTTTCCATCTGGTTTGGGCACAGAAGGGGTTTCCCTCATGGCCCCTTTCCTGCCCCCCCAAAACCAGAACGAGCAAGGGATTTTTTTTGCCCGAAAAGTCCCTCCCGCCCTGGGTAACCACGGTCATTTAAAATTTTTAAGCGCGTTTTCTTCATCGTGTTCCCGGGAAAAATCCAACGGGCCCCCCCACACAAGGACTTTTTAAGCACGGCCCAAGGGGCCCCAAATCCTGTGACAGCTCACTGGGGGACTGGGGTTTAATTTTCTCTGGTCCTTGACGGTGGGTTTTCAGGCTCGGTGCACGCCTTCAAAACTGCATGTGGTTTTTAGGGTTCCTTTCCCCCAAGGTTTCCCCCCCGGGTTAGACATCCCCGGGGCCCGAGGAAACCAGGCCGTGATGAAATTAGATCTGTCTTCGGGAGACCGCCAACACAGAGGTCGGAGCTGTTGACAGGCCTCTCCGCAACGAGACCGACGCTGGTGCTTGTGAGCAAGAACCTTGTTGCCAGGCAAGGATGATGTTATTAAACTTTAGAAATCTGCTGGCCCCCTTTAAATCGTTAGGGCTTAGCACATCCCTTGCCTGGCACATGTAATGGAACCTGTCCAGAAATTTCTAAAGCGCTACCCAGGTCTGGACTGCCTCTGAATAGCTTCGAGTGTCTGTTTCGCACTTCCGCCATTCGCATGCTGCTGCTTCGTCCCCGCGCTGGCTTGCGTTTGCAGCGTCAGCTCGGCCACCCCATCAACCCCGTATCATTGTTGAAGTTGCAACACTGCTGGAATTCCACTCTCCACCATGCTACGAGCGATTGTGTGCAGCAGCGCAATGCCATTACGCAGGGCGAAGTGACACATGCCTGACAAGCAGCGGTGACGACCGTCGGGGTTTTGAGCCACCGAGAGTGGAGGCAGGTAAAGAGCACTGCACCATCCTTGCCAGTTTTAAGAAGTCCACCAAATGGTCAGTGTGGATAATGCCCGTGTCAGCATGACCATTGTGGTGATCTATTCAGAAAAACGAATCGTTGGACACTCTGAAACATCAGTCCTGCAGCGACTGAGGATGAGAACACACAGATGCGGACATGGAGCCTTTTTCCTCTACTCACCGTCGAATCCACAAGGCCCGACAGTTCACCAATTTTAATCGGTCTTCATTAGCAGTGGTGTCGGGGTCCAGGGGCTAGTGGCAGGAAGGCGGGGCGCCACATCTCTCAGGGTGCATCATCTCAGGCCAGTCAGGGGCTGTGTTGAAGCGCTGTGCCCGGAGGAAGCATAGGAGGAGAGGGTATTCCTAACACTGAACGTTACCGACTTCCCTGCCTTTGGAAAGAGGTTGGCCGCAAATTTGAGGCGGATGCGAGGAAGGATGATGAAGATCAGTTTTCTAGTGCCCCTCGACCCAGAGGCTTGGGAAATCAAGGCTCCAGCCTCTCACATGAGTGCTTGGAGCTTCATTGCCTCCAACATGATCCTCGCATTAAGGGCCATCAAAAATGACAACAGTTACTACTGGGTGCCACCCTCCTGGATCCGCTGGTAACAAAACAAAACTCACACTATTCCTTTCACCACCCAAATAGAGAGTAAGTAATTCAGGAAATGGAGACCTTGCTTGATTGATCAACTGATACAACTGTTTCGTCTGCTTCACGTTTCTTCAAATGTCACGGTGAAACGACGTCCAGCGACATGACAGCATTAAGAGTTGCTAAGTAGCCGTAGTGGCAGCAGCAGGCAAGGAGGCAGAACCTAATGGGTGACCCTCTGGCAATCTTTATTTACCACCTCACCAAACGCCTGTAATGCATGGCACACATCCAACACACAGAGACCAGCTTAAAGAAAAATTCCCAAAAAAAATTGGTGCCACGCGACTATCTGCTTCTCAACAACCGAAAGTTTTTGGATGTTGTTAAGGACCCAATAGACTACTGGGTATCCAAAATGGATGAATGGCCCTAGCTCGGCTCGTCACGCCATTGAGTGGTTGTTCCTGCCCAGCATCCAGCCGTCATTTCTGACGAGAGCGCTTCGCACAGCAGGAGAGTCCATCTACAGGTCAAACGCATCCGGCTTTCCACAGATCATGTTGATCCGTTTGACATTCATCAAGATGAGTCAGGCATGGATCTTGATGATGTTGTGGCCCAAATTGCCGGGTACCGCTTAGTTTGCCCGGTTAACTCACATTCCTCTTCAAACAGAAATGGTCCTCTTGAAAAATGTTTTTAAAATGACATTTCTCCTCTTCAATTTTTATTCTCATTCCAAAAAGTAATCATTTAGCTTGTTTTTGCGGTGTGGAGGACTGTAAAATGACACCAAGGTTTTCATGACAAAACCGTATTCCATTTACTCACTTCATCCTTTAGAATTTTTCGCATTTTCAAATGGTTTTGGGGGTGATGTGCTGTGAGATACAGCTAGAAATCATGGTCCTTATGTAACAGAAATGTGTCGTTCTAAGTGCATTACTCCCTCCACAATTTTTAAACCAGTGGCTTAGAAGTCATTTTTATAATTTTTTGGGGTCATGTTGCTTTGAAATGCAGCTAGACTACAGGTTTTATTCTAAAAAATGTGGTTTTTAACAGACAATTGTTCTTAAACAATTGTCAAAAGTGGCTCAAGGGTGAAGGTGCTGTCAAAATCAGGAATAGGTAGGACACTGTTTATTGGACACATACTGCAAAATGAACTTGTATTTTTGCAAGATATTTAAATAGCAAGCGATCCCTGTAGTGAGACAACCCATTAAATACAATTAAAAAAAAGAAACAAAGACGTGGTGGATTCCATCCTAATTTAAAAATGGTGTTTTTCTATAATTTAAACTTACTAAAAAACTGGCATGTACAAAGTAGCATGATACAAATGATTCACTGAATTGTACAAGGGAGGTACAGGAACGACTTGAACAGATGTAGGTTTAATCCTGACAGGTCTAGTCAATGTCCATATCAACTAAAATGGTGGTTCAAAGAACTCCTTTTTCTTGCACATTTAAATTCAGTGGTTCAGACAGGTTTATGGTCAAATCTGCGGTACAGGACAGATATATCCCAATAAAAAAAAGAGAAAAAAAAGGCAGCTCACTTTGCAATAATACGGTCTGAATAGACTCGTGGTTACAACTGTGCCTCAATCCGCGCCTCATGACACGCTTGTAATGCAGAAACAACGAAAGTAAATGGATTTGGCTACCATCCGAAGAGTAGAAGAAAAATCCAAGTAATTTATTTAAAAATAGTTAAAATAGCCACGCAGACAATGACGATACATGGAGAAACACACCCCTTGTACAAACACAGACAGTCAGAGTGGGTGGACAGCTGACGCGTTCTTGCTATATTTCAGCCCTTCAATCATGAGCAATGATTAATGGCTGAAATTAGCCCGAACCGCGTCAGCTGTCCACCCCTCTTACAGTCTGTGTTTGCACACGGTGATGTATCTCTCATGATGGCTTGCTGTGGCTATTTTAATATTTTCTAAATAATTACTTGGATTTTTATTCTACTCTTCGCTGGTGCCAATCCATTTAGCTTTCTTTTTTGGACTGCATCTATAGTCCAATGATCCAGTTCAACTAAAATGGTGTTTTAAAAGACTCCATTTCCCACACTTTTTAATCCTGTGGGTCGACAGGTTTAATGGTCACACTGTGGTACAGGACATGTATAGTCAATGTCCAGTTCAATACTAAAATGGTGGTTCAAAGACTTTCCTTTTTCTTTGCACTTTTTAATCTGGTGGGTCAGCACAGGTTTTAATGTCATCTGCGGTACAGGACAGATATAGTCAATGTCCATTCAACTAAAATGGTGGTACAAAGACTCTCCTTTTCCCAGCCACTTTTTCAGTCTGTGGGTCATACCAGGTTAATGGTCATACTGCGTTACAGGAAATTATAGTCAATGTTCCAGGGAAACTAAAATGGTGGTTCAATAGACACTTTATTTTCCGTCACTTTTAATCAGAGTGGATCAGCAGGTTTACATGTCATTCGCTGATACAGGACAGATATAGTCCAATGTCCATTTCACCTAAAATGGTGGACAAAACTCCTTTTCCCATGCACTTTTTAATCTGTGGGTCAGACAGGTTTAATTGTCATACTGCTGTACGGACATTATAGTCAATGTCCAGGTTCAACTAAAATGTGGTTCAAAGACGTCCTTTTTCCGCACTTATAAATCTGGGGGGTCAGGACAGGTTAATGGTCATTCTGTGGTACAGTGACATATATAGTCAATGTCCAGTTCAACTAAAATGGTGGTTCAAAGACTTCATATTCCCACACTTTCTAATCTGTTGTCATACAGGTTTTAATTGTCATACTGCGGTACAGGACATTTATAGTCAATGGTCCAGTGAAAAACTAAAATGGAGGGGTGTCAAAGACTTCCTTTTTCCGTCACTTTTTTAATCTGTGGGTCAGACATGTTTAACGTACATTCTGCGGTACAGGACAGAGAATAGTCCAATGTCCAATTCAACTAAGATGGTGGTTCAAAGACTCCTTTTTCTCCCGGCACTTTTAATCTGGGGTCAGACAGTTTAACCCCTTTAGAGACCCGCGTTGTTTTTTTTTGGGTGAACGTTCGTTTTTTTCCGTCCTCGCCTTCTGAAATGCCATAAACTTCTTTATTTTTTACCACTACATAGACACATGAGGGCTTGTTATTTTGCGGGGACAAAGATTGTAATATCTAATGGTGTTATCACTATACTATAGAATGTACTTGGGGAAACCGCAAAAAAATTCCACAAGTTGGACAAATTGAGAAAAAAAATGTATTTTCGCCATGTTTTTGCGGGGGTTTTGCTTTTATACGGTGTTCATCTTCGGTAAATATAAATGTGTTATCTGTAATTCCTTCAGGTTGTTATGCATCTGGCAATACAACCATATTAGTATTCCGTTATGTTTTGGGTACCGAAAAAAAAATTCCAAACATTTTCTATATTTGAAATTTTGCGCCACTGCTCCATTTAGTGCGTCCAAATAAGAACTTTTTTGTACTAACAACCTACGGACGTCAGTGAGGGGGGAGTTTTTTTGCGGGCAGAACTGTACTTTTTTCGCTAGCAGTTTGGAATGCCATGCCGCTTTTCCCTTGAACATTTTTATTCCATTTTTTGATGACGTAAAATGACCAAAAAACTGCAATTTTTGGCGTTGGAGTTTTTTTTCTTCTACGGTGTTCGAGCGTACGGGATAAATGATGTTATAATTTTTATAGATCGGACTTTTTTCGGACGCAGTGATACCACATATGTTAACTTTTTTATTATTTTAATGATTTTAATTTGTGAAAATGGGGAAAGGGGGGTCGATTTGACCTTTTAATCTTTTTTTTTTTTTGTACTTTAAAACTTTATTTATTTTTTTTTTTTTACTGTAACATTGAGGCCACCTATGGTACTTGACCACTAGGTGGCGCGATTGTTAATACAAACCTAATGCATTTGCATAGGCAATGCATTAGGGTGTACAAAGATGGCGGTTTCCCACTTCCTGTCTGCGAACGGAAGTGGGGCAAACCGGCCAGGGTAAGTGACGGGAGCCTTCACAAGGCTCCCACCACAATGCCCGGTGATCGGATCGGCGCAGCATAGCTGCGCTTATGCCGATCACCCCACCAATCGGTGCGCGGCACCGAACGGCGTTAATTCAGACGCCGCGGCCATCTTTGCCACGGCGCCTAATGGGTAAAACAGCGCACCCACGGGTGGAGCCACCCGCCGGCGCTGTTACTGCTGGGTGTTAGCGGCGATTTGCCGCTAACACCCGGCGGCTGTGCGGGGGGGTCGCGGAGCGATCCCCCTGCAAAGCCCCTTAGCGGCCCTGGGACGTACTGATACGCCCAAGGTCATTAAGGGGTTAATGGTCATACTGCGGTACAGGACAGGTCTAGTCAATGTCCAGTTCAACTAAAATGGTGGTTCAAAGACTCCTTTTTCTTGCACTTTTTAATCTGGGGGTCAGACAGGTTTAAGGGTCATTCTGCGGTACAGGACAGATATAGTCAATGTCCAGTTCAACTAAAATGGTGGTTCAAAGACTCCTTTTTGCGGCACTTTTTAATCTGTGGTTCAGACAGGTTTAATGGTCATGCTGCGTTCCAGGACAGGGATATTCAATGTCCAGTTCAAGTAAAATGAAGATTCAAATAATACTGCCTTCTGGCACTTTTTAATTTGTGGGTGATGCAGGTTTAAGGGTCAGGCTGTGGTGCAAGACAGGGATAGTGAATGGTCTGTGACTTTTTTTCTGTGGCTTTTATAACCTAAGTGTGTTGCCTAAGATGTAGCACGTATCCATTTGACTGTTGTGGATGTTAATTCCAGCTTCTCCAGCCCTGTTTGGGTGTAATAATGAAGGTGTTGTTCCTCTCCCATAGACTTCAATGGTCATCGGCGATAATCTATTACCGACTATCGGAAATTGTCTTGATAATTGCCGATATCGACTATCGACCCGATGACGATAGTCAACGTAATCGCTCATCAATAATTATTAGTAAAAGGAACACAAAGATAATGCAAAGGTGAATACTTGCATAATGTGGAGAATGTTTATCACGATTGTCTTGAGTCACTGAGAAGAATATGGTGGATATTCTGGTCACCGCATAGAGTTGGCGTAGCCTACACCGGGGAGCGGAGTCTAAGGGGTCCCTTGTCTTCACCAGAGTCCGACCCAAAGCAGGAAGGGCTTTGCTGCAGGGAATCCCTAGGTCGCTACCCCGATGCAGGTACCAGCGATGACAGCTGAAGCAGGAGGCGTAGAACACAGGAGGAAGCCAGAAAGTGGAGCAGCAGGATGGATGGAAAGGTGAACAGGAGTGGCAAGAACAGCAGATAGTAAGTGTAGGTAGACAGGCTAGCCTTAAGCAAATACAGTAGATGATAGCATAACCGGAAACGCTAGGGAACGCACAGCAGAGCTCAACTAGGGAATGGACACCAACAACTGGGTGCGGAGAGCAGGAAACGGAATCCCTAAAAGGCCTCCGCCAAACGGGAATTGGAGGAAACATAATTACCTATTGAGCGCTGGCCTGTTAAATCCAGGGAACTGGTGCACCAGGAAGTGGCCATTAGGGAACAAGCGCCTCACAGGAGGAAGACACATAGGAGTGCACCAGCGAGGAGGAAGCAAGACGAGACCAGGTGAGTAAGGGCAGAGCGGGATTCGGGAGCGGCGTGACTGTTGCCAGAAGCCCAGAGCGCAGAGTGGGATGGACGGGCCCACAGTCCGGGTTACAATGTTTATTGTAGGTAACCAATCGTATTGTATAATAAATAAAGTAACCAATGTATTTTCAAATTGTAATCAAAATGTGAAATAATGATGATGGTGTTAATGTTACAACACCTCTAAAACCACAGTTATAAAAACTTGTATCTGTTAACCAAAATAAAGGATTTTGCATCTACTTGATGTCAAGCATCAATTTTCCAACATATGTCAACTCTGATGTTAATTTGAAAACTGGCACAAGAGAAATAAGTCATGGGCTTATAGCAACAACACTATGAAGACTCCTAAAATATTCACGGACCCTTATGTAAAGGGTTCCCAATTTGAGTTAATGAAAAGAGAGTCCTGTTCAGAGATCCATCCTTGCCTAAAGGATCCCATGATTACAGGCATGCATCAATAAATAGTAGTAGTGATAGGTTCTCCTATAATGAAAAATGCACTCTCCCTAAGAAGGGGGATCCCACAGAAGTGACCCTGATAATAGCCTGTTGTTTACAGTGCATACCCAAACACCTTTCATCCATGCTTTAGTGGAATCGCTAGTGGGCCAATAAAACATTAAGTGACATGCATCAAACAGACAAATGGAGAGCCCCCAATGCAGTATCAAGTACTGATCAGGCTGATCATATACATGTACTTTTATTGATCTATGAACCATTAGTTGTGTGTCCGTTATTGGAAAGCCTGCTCTGAATGAGCTTATTTCTCTTTCTTTCCTCTTTCATTTCATTTTTTAGTTTAGTTAATTACTTGATTAGAGGGAAGAGTTATCGCTCTTTAAACTCAGCCTCCACAATACATGAGCAGCCTGATCAGTGCTTGATACTGCATTGGAGACTCTTTATGAAAGGACTGTACTACCTGATTGGTGAATCAATTTATTTGTCCCTGTTTAATTTAATTTATCTATTCATTGGATAAGAGAGGCATTTGATTTGTTTTACAATTATTTATTAAAAGTTAGGTTTAAAAAAAAAAACTGTTTAGAACCAAAATAAGGAGACTTTCTTAATGCCCTCCACAGAATACCTCTGGTTTGCACACAAGGAGACTTTCTTGTGGCAGTGATTTGTTATGCATTCGGTATCCCTAACCAATGTCTGTGCTTCTGAATACTGTTCATCATTCAGTGGGTAGCACGGATGCCCGGTGAATGGGCAGCATGGTGGCTTAGTGGTAAGCACTGTTTCTTTGCAGTGCTGGTTGAGTTCTGGTTTCAAGTCTCACAGAGAGCAACATCTTTATGGAGATTGCATGTTCTCCTTTTGTTTGTATGAGATCCATTTCAGATCAATCTTTAGAATATGAGGTGCAAAAGTAGACAGGGAGCAATGTGAATAATTACAATCTCTCCACATTGCTGTGGAATACAATGGCGAATTAATAAAATGTACAGAATATATCTGTATGCAGTAAGCTACTAAGCTCCCCCTAGTTGCCAGCAGAATTATTTCAACATATTTTACAGGACTGTTGAAGGTCTGTTTTAAAAAAGTTTTTTTTTTAAAGATAAAACTTTAAATTAATTAAATCAGAACTTTTAATCTATTTTTTTCAACTGTGGACATTCTGATTTTAGGGAAAGTATACCTGACCACCATAAAGGTCTGTCAGATGAACTTGCCATGGTAAATTCACCAAAAAAGTTAAAGAGTTCCCCAGTTATCCTTCCTGAGTGTAATCATATTATAAGTTAAAAGCTTTACATTTCTGGAGAAGGATAGTTGACCCAGGGATCCATCTAAATGCCAGATTTTTTTTTATAATGTAATACAGCAGGAGATTTGCCAGTTGATGAAATATCAGTCAAGCACGTTTTCCATTTCATTCATTTTTAGTTTTTATAATGATTGAAGGGTTGGGTGGTATGATTAAGATAATTTCCGAAAAAATCAGAGTAGATAGTTCTGAATGTTACAGAAGGTGAGAGGAGATTATACCAGTAGGAGGCAATAGACAGAGTGCAGTATCCATGTAGTTGTTATATGGGGGTTACTAATAAAGTCATCGTTATTGTTACATGTTGTACATTTTTTATTACTCATTGATACTTCTTTTTATTATTATTTATTTAGTCTTCGATATTTTTTAAGAGTTTAGAGGAAGAGTTCTTTATCTTCTTTTCTCTACATGTAAAGCCACACACACAAAGGTGGCATCAACTTTATATATGCTAACAACAGCGGAAATAGTAAAGGATGGTTCAGGTTGTGAAAGTGAATATTTTGCACACATTTGCAATAAAATTAAAATGTGGCTCCATTTAATGACTTCATATACACTTCAAAAGGAGACATGTAGAATTATTTAATGCTAAAAAGAAATTTAGTGGTTCCAATTCTCAAAATAAGTATGAACTCTCATAGGTGGAGTAGTTTCCTAGCAAATTCTTAATGCAGTGATTTTTTTTGTCACAAGTTTTTGTTTTTTTTCAATTCCTCCAAAAGCCAGCCCTTTTTTTTATCTTTTCATCAAGATAGCTGTATGATTGTTTTATCTTTTTTTTGCAGGATTTTTTTTTTTTTTTATAACACCATTGATATGCAATACCATATAATTAGAGATGGGCGAATCGATTCTAACGAAGTGAATTCGTTTAGAATTTAAGGAAAACTTCGGTTCTGCATGAAGCCGAAGTTTAGGGTGATTCGCGGGAACGAAGCGTGTTTTTAATTGCTAAAATGGCCGCAAGCACATAGCGTGACATGGGGCAGAGAACTCTGGGAGGAAGAAAGGAACACCCTCAATGACATGTGCAGTGATGAAGCCAATCAGTGACAGGCGGGCTTCTGTGACGTCACAGCCCTATAAGTAAGGAAGGTGCGCTCATCACATTTCTCTCGTTGTGTCTCGGCATAAGCGTATGTCTGCTGCTGCTGCTTCTGCACGGATCTCAGTATAAAGCAAATTGCTTTACTCAGTGATAGGGGAGGGGGGAAAAGACCCCCAGAAGTCTGTTACTTGCCCACCTAGCGTTCTGTATCTGCTGCTCCATACAAGTCATTCTGAAAGAAGCGGCTTTTATCAGAGACTGGGGCTCAGTTGCACAAATTTAATGCTATCAGCGTTATAATTTTATTTCGTTTGTGGGGTATTCTCCCAGGGTGTCCAAGGTGGGTGTAATTCCGCGCCATATACATTTAAATTTCACGTGTTCTATTAGTAGCGAATTTCATATTCAGGGAATCCTCAAGCCTGTTAGTGTTGTATTTGGCGTCAAATACAGAGTGTTTTTTGTCCGCCATATATACATTTAAATTTAACCTGTTCTATTAGTAGGGAATTTCATATGCAGGGAATCCTCAAGCCTGTTAGTGTTGTATTTGGAGTCAAATACAGAGTTTTTTTTGTCCGCCATCTATACATTTAAATTTCACCTGTTCTATTGTAACGCCGCACGCTGCGGTCCGACGCCCGGACGTTTGACACTCGCGCTTCCCGGCCCCTGGCGCCCCAGGTGCCAGACCCCAGGCACGGCCAGCCCCGCCATGTGCTGCGCTGCGCTGCCACTTAGCTAGCCGCTTCCTGCTTCCTCCTTCAGAGGCGTACGGCAGTCTCTGCTTCTGCCTGCAATATCCCGGCTGGCTACTAGGGGCACGCGAGCAGCTTTTTTAGATTTAAAGGGCCAGTACTTAATTGGCAGTCCCCTCCACCTATGGCCTTGGGACATAGGCTTTATAGGGATACCCCTTCCTGCCATCAGCGCCCAGTTGTTGGTGTCCCTGTGTTAATGACGTCTTTGTGTGTTTGAAAGCATACCCTTTGACGGTTCCGTAAGTTTCTACGTTTCCGCTCCTGCCTTGTCTATGTTTCGGCTCCTGCCTTATCAGTCCTGCCTAGCCAGTCCTGCCTACTATGGTTCTTCGCTCCGGTGTCCTGCCTACTCAAGTTCCACGCCCCGGTCCGCCCTGTGTCCGCGATACCTACTTCGGCTGTCACCGCTGGGTCCTGCATTGGGGGTAGCGACCTGGGGGATTCCCTGCGGCAAAGCCCATCCTGCCTTGCGGCGGGCTCCGGTGAAGACAATGGGCCCCTTAGACTCCACTCCCCGGTGTAGGATACGCCAACTCCTAGCGATGACCAGTGGATCCACTTTCCGCTCGATGAGCTGTCCTGATAGTACAACTGGGCAATGGATCCCACCGATCAACTGTTACCAGACACAGAGAGTCTCGTGGCTGAAATCACACACCTGGGCGCCCATCAAGAGCAACTCTTCATGATGCTTCAGAACCTTGCAGCTCAACTCTCAGAACCACCTATGGCTCCGGCACCTGTCTCCATTCCGGTTCCCGCTCCGGTTCCTGCCGCATGTAGAGGTTCCTCCCTGCACCTGCCATTACCACCTCACTACTATGGAGATCCCAAGGCCTGCCGTGGTTTTTTGAACCAGTGCACGATCCACTTCGAGGTCCTGGCACACCAGTTTGCTACTGACCGGGCTAAAGTGGCCTTCATTATTTCTCTCTTTTCCGGTGAAGCACTGGCCTGGGTGACACCCCTGTGGGAATGTGGAGATCTGCTGACAGCCAATCTAGCAAATTTCCTAGCCGCCTTCCGCAAGGTATTTGAAGAGTCGGAACGAGCCTCCTCCGCTGCCTCTTCCCTTCTTCGACTCCGACAGGGTGACTCCTCAGTGGGACAGTATGCAGTACAATTTTGGACCCTATCCTCCGAGGTCCTGGAACAACGAGGCACAGGTCACAACCTTCTGGGAGGGGTTATCCAGTCGAATTAAGGATGAACTAGTGGGGCGTGATCTGCCCACCAGTCTGGACAACCTCATCGATATTCGTTTTTTGGAACATCAACAAGAGGTTCCGCTTCGATGGGAGAGTTATCGCCCCAGTAGGAGTAGGAGTCCTCGCCTTGCACCTGTTTTCCAGCGTCCCCTGCAGCCTGTCTCTTATTCCAATCGGGAGGACCCCATGCAAGTCGATAGGGCCCACCTGTTGGAAGAGAAGAAGACTCGCAGGCGCAACCAAGTACTCTGCCTCTACTGTGGTGCCCAAGACCATCTGCGTAGGAAGTGACCCCTGTGTCTGGGAAACTACAGATGCTAGGCTTCGTGGGAGAGGCGAACTTGGGCACGGAACTCTCCTCTGAACCATTGACCATGATGGTAAGTCTACCACTTCCCTCCGGTTCTTGCCTTCGAGTTGCCGCCTTTGTGGACTCTGGATCTGCGGGCAACTTCATCCATCCTGCTCTTGTGGATAGGTACCGGCTGCCTGTGATTCCCCTGGACAAGCCCCTCTCTGTTTCATCCGTGAATGGCGAAGTTCTCTCCTGTACCATCCGGCACCACACACAGCCCCTTAAGTTGCGTGTAGGAGTACTACACCAGGAAAAGATCTCCTTCCTTGTCCTGCCATGCTCCTCTAGTACTCTCCTCCTGGGGTTCCCTTGTTTGCATGACCACAGTCCCACCATCGACTGGAAAATGGGGGGAAATCACTCGATGGGGTACCCGGTGCCACTCTATTTGCATTTTGGCACCACGTCCTTTATGTTTAGTGGGTGTCTTGACCCTTCTTCCAGCCGATCCAGCTCCACCTGGCCTTCCTGCTCACTATCGGGAATTTGCGGATGTGTTCTGTAAGAAACAAGCAGAGTTTCTTCCTCCTCATTGGCCCTACGGTTGCCCTATTGAGCTGCAGCCATGATCTACTCCTCCCCGGGGTAGAGTGTATCTGTTGTCTCGACCTGAAACTGAGGCTATGTCAGTGTATATCAAAGAAAATCTGGAAAAGGGCTTTAACCTACTACCTTGTGGATTGGAAGGGCTTCGGGCCCGAGGAGAGGTCCTGGGAGCCTCAAGAAAACATCAATGCTGCCACTCTCATCCAAAAATTTCACAGACTCCGGTTTTCTGGAAGGAGGGGCCTTAAGGGGGTGGTACTTTAATGCCTCACTCGTGCCTCCTGGCCCGCCGCGCCTCCCATGCTGCGGACCGGGTGCTCGACCACTGGCACGGCCAGCCCCGGCATGCACTGCACTGCTACTCACCTAGCCGCATCCTTCTTCCTCCTTCAGCGGCGTGCGGTAGTCTCTGCTTCTGTCTGCACTATCCCAGCCGGCCAGGCGCGCGTGAGCAGCTTTCTTAGATTTAATTGGCGTTCCCTTCCACCTATGGCCTTGAGGCACGGGCTTTATAGGGATGTCCCTTCCTGCTGTCGGCGCCAAGTTGTTGGTGTCTCTGCGTCAGTGACGTCTTTGTGCATTTGCTAGCATACCCTCTGACGGTTCCGTAAACTTCTACGTTTCCGCTCCTGCCTTGTCAGTCCTACCTAGCCAGTCCTGCCTACTCTGGTTCT
This sequence comes from Phyllomedusa bahiana, assembly GCA_025379985.1. Lineage (NCBI taxonomy): Eukaryota > Metazoa > Chordata > Amphibia > Anura > Hylidae > Phyllomedusa > Phyllomedusa bahiana. Next base: position 81,206 of record JAODAL010003441.1, read on the forward strand.
ACGCTCCGTTGTCCTGCCTACTCCAGTTCCACGCCCCCGGTCGGCCCTGTGTCTGCGCTACCTGCTTTGGCTGTAACTGCTGGGTCCTGCGTCGGGGTAGCGACCTGGGGGATTCCCTGCGGCAAAGCCCGTCCTGCCTTGCAGCGGGCTCCAGTGAAGTCAAGGGGCCCCTTAGACTCCGCTCCCCGGCGTAGGGTGCGGCAACTCCTAGCGGTGAACTGTGCATCCACTTCCCGCTCGCTGAGTGGTCCTGACATCTATTAGTAGGTAATTTCATATCCAGAGAATCCTCAAGTAGTGTTGTATTTGGAGTCAAATACAGTGTTTTTTGACCGCCATATATAAATTTAAATTTCACCTGTTCTATTAGTAGGTGATTTCATATCCAGGGAATCCTCAAGCCTGTTAGTGGTGTATTTGGAGACAAATATAGAGTGTTTTTTGTCCGCCATATATACATTTAAATTTCACCTGTTCTATTAGTAGGTGATTTCATATCCAGGGAATCCTCAAGCCTGTTACTGGTCCATTTAGAGTCAAATACAGGGTGTGTATTTATCATATACAGACATCTTCATTAAACAGAATCTGTAAATTTTTGATCAGACAGTATGTCAGACAGAGAGGTGGCAGGCTCTTCACATGCGAGTGGCAGTGGCACAAACGTTCCTGGAGCAGGCACAGGTCGCAGCACAGTAAGGGGACATCACAGCAGGGGTGACTCGGTAAGGCCAGAACTGCCGGTGTCATCTAGCAGCCATGTGTTGACCAGCAACCCAAGGGTTCTTGATTGGTTGACTAGGTCATCCACTTCCTCCCAGATGACATCTGACAACCCCAGCCAAGAGTCGGTGGGAACGTCAGACACAACCCTTAGTTGGCATGGCCTAGGAGCGGGTCAGCGGCCCTCACCTGACCTCAACCCGCCTCTGTCCAGTTCGGTTCCCACAACCAGAGATCTACTATGTGGTCTGGGCTCAGCGCCACTATACAGCGAGGACGAACTCTTTGAGGACAGTCAGCAGCTGCTTGGCAGCGAAGAGGTGGGGCAGACATCCGCTGCTTCTTGCAGTAGGCGGGAAAGTAGTGATGTGGAGAGTGGCACGGGAGGTTATGTTGCAAGCAGTCAGGCTCTGCATACTGAGACCGTTGAGGAGAATAGCAGTGACGGGCAAACACAAATCGATGACGATGTAGCCGATCGCACTTGGGAGCCGGGTGAAGCCAGGGTTTTATCATCATTGTCGGGAGAAGAGGGTGTCAGCTTGCACATCAGGCAGCAGTGCAGCCAGCAAGTCGCTAGTGTGGCCGTGAGTCAGCAGGGTGGCAGCAGTGCGAGGCCGGGAACCAAGCCGCCACGGGGTAGAAAACCCGGTTCGCAGGTCCGAGAAAGTAGCGGCACAGGGGCTCAGCGAGGCAGCGGTGGTAGATGTCACTCATTGCGGAGTGTTGCCGATAAAATCACCTACTCAGCGTTGTGGAAGTTTTTTGCTAAGACACCAGAGGAGCCGAACATGTGTATGTGTAGAATCTGTGAGCAGAAAGTGAAGCGTGGCCAGGGAGCTAACGTTGGCACAACGGCCCTCCGTCAACACATGCAGCGTCACCATCACCATGGGAGAAACGTGTCTCAGATGTGGTGGTCCATCCTGCTGTTGCAGCAACAGCAGCAGCGCCCAGTGACACGCATGCCATTGCAGCCAGTCAAGGCTCCACTACCTCTGCCGAAGGGAGCTGTTTGTTTCTGCCATCATCTCCCGGTCCAGATGCTCCTGCTCCTCGCCACTCATGGCGCCAGCAGTCGTTCAACGAGGCGATTGCCAAGAGACAACAATATGCGTCCAACCATCCTAAGGTGATTGTGCTCCTGTCCAAGTTGTTGGCACTGCAGTCCCTCCCTTTCCAAATGGTGGACTCTGCACCGTTCAGAGAACTAATGGCTAGTGTTGAGCGATTATTATCGACAAAGTTGAAATCGGCACAGTTTTTATGTTGATCGAAATTTTTAGATCATGCAATAATTTAGGTTAAAATCTGTGCATCATCTATTAATATTGCGCCATTTTCTGCGCTTTCTGTCATTTTGGCGGCCAGCAAATCAGCTTACAGAATAGAGCAGGGTGAGATGTGTGTGCGACGTCATGACTGGGATGTGTATGGTTGCGATTGGCTGGAAAAATCACATGACCTCGTTTTACATAGAACAGCCCTTCCTGTTCATGATCAGTGTCTGTCAGCGTCTCATAGCAGTAGGACGTGCGCTCTGCCTGTGTCCAAACAGCTCAGCGAAATTATTCTATTTCTTCACAGAGAAAGCTCTACTGTTGGCTCTGATCCTTACAACTTAGATCAGAGATTTGAAGATTTTATATAGTTAGGTAGAGAATTTTAAAGAAGCATCTACCGCTGTAAAGTTACGGGAGGGAGCGGGGACGGACGGACCGCGGGCGAACACAGACAATCTCTATAAAGAATACTGGATATAGTTCACCAAGACTTAGTGTAGACATTGCACTGCAATAGCTTTATTATTAACAGTTTTCTATTGAAATTTTTCCTGGATATTGGGCAGCCTGAACTTATATTAGGATACACATCTTTTCTAGTAACTGCAGGTCTCTTTGTTAGGTGCAAAACTCCACTTTTATTATAAGTATACATTTCAGATAGGTGTTCTTTTTCAATTTTGCCCATTCCAGCTTTGTTGATATAGCCACCTTGCAGTTAAATTAGAATCCAGCAATTTTGTAGTCAGCACAGGTTGATAGGTGCCAAAAATACCTTTTATTATCCGAATACATTTCAGATACGTGTTTTTTCACTTTGGCGCAGTACAGCTTTGTTCATTGAGGCACCTTGCACTTAAATGTGAATACAGCAATTTTGTAGTCACCACATGTGAATTGAAAGGTGCCAAAAATACCTTTTAATATCCGTATACATTTCAGACAGGTGTTTTTTTCACTTTTGGTCAGTCAAGCTTTGTTCATAGAGCTACTTTGTAGTTAAATTTGAATACAGCAATTTAGTAGTCACCACAGGTGAATTGATAGGTGCCAAAAAATACCTTATATTATCCCGTATACATTTCAGATACAAGTTTTATTCACTTTGGCGCAGGCCAGCTTTGTTGATAGAGCCACCTTGCTCTAGTCAATGTCCAGTTCAACTAAAATGGTGGTTGAAAGACTCCTTTTCCCGGCACTTTTTAATTTGGGGGTCAGACAGGTTTAATGGTCATACTGCGGTCCAAGACAGGTCTAGTCAATGTCCAGTTCAACTAAAATGGTGGTTGAAAGACTCTTTTTTCCGGCACTTTTTAATCTGGGGTCATGCAGGTTTGGGGCTCATGCTGCGTTCCAGGACAGGGATATTCAATGTCCAGTTCAAGTAAAATGATGGTTCAAATCATACTGCCTTCTGGCACTTTTTAATTTGTGGGTGATGCAGGTTTAAGGGTCATGCTGTGGTACAAGACAGGGATAGTGAATGGTGTGTGACTTTTTTCTGTGGCTTTTATAACCTAAGTGTGTTGCCTAAGATGTAGCACGTATCCATTTGACTGTTGTGGATTTTAATTCCAGCTTCTCCAGCCCTGTTTGGGTGTAAGAATGAAGGTGTTGTTGCTCTCCCATAGACTTTAATGGTCATCGGTGATAATCTATCATCGACCATTGAATATCTTGTCGATGATGGCCGACTATCGACCATCGACCGATGGCGATAGTCAACGTAATCGCTCAACACTACTAATGGCTTGTGCCGAGCCGAGGTGAAGAGTCCAAAGCCGTAATTTATTTTCCAAAAAGGCAGCATCAGCCCTTCACAAATATGTAGAACAGAAGGTGGGCCAGTCCTTGAGCCTGTCGGTCTCTTCCAAGGTGCACGGCAGTGCAGATGTGTGGAACTGTAACTACGGTCAGGGCCAGTACATGTCCTTTAAGGCCCACTGGGTGAATGTGCTTCCTGCTGTCACGGTTCACGCCACGGACTGTCGGCGTGCCCGTGTCTCTCATGTCCTGGCCGCTGCTGCGACATCCCTTGGTGTCCCTGGTTCTCTGCACGCACCTGTCCTGGCTCCTTCCAATGCTGAAGCCTCACCATCTCTGCTTCCTCCAGCTCCCTGGCGTCCTGTGCGCACACCTGCTCCCTCTAGGGGCACGCGCGCGTCACTGCACCACATTTGAGATAGACTTCCTGTTCCTGCCCTGTAACCTCTGACCTCTGGCTACTTAAGGAACCTCCTACCTGTACTCTTTGTCAGTTCGTTGTTGTCTTCTGCACTAGAGCTTGACCCCTTACCTGTTGTACATCTGCTGCTGTACCTGCTGCTAAATATATTCTGGCACCTGTCTGGGACTCTGTCTTATGTTTACTGCAGCATCCGTTTATCAGCCTCCAGTACCCAGACCTGCACTTCGGCTACCCACCGCCGGCATCTGCCATCTGTGCCTGCGGTGGGCCCTGAGGATCCACACCTGGATATCTGCGGTCGGCGCTTCGGCATACGTTTGTCAACGCCCGACCGTTACACCTGCCCAGCCACACCAACAACTTGGACAGGAGACGCCGCTTTCCCCTCCAGTTGTCAAACTGCTGCTTCTGCGCCAATGTCCGCCTCCTCCTCCACCATCACCTCTGCTTCCACAAGTCTAAGTTCTGCTCCATCATACCACATGTGTAGGGCACAGCGGTGTCACGCAGTTATACACCTGGCTTGCCTCAGCTAACGAAGTCACAATGGGGAGCAACTGCTTCGCGTCATGCAACACGAAATCGATGTGTGGGTTTCTCCGCGCCAACTGCAAATCGGAACCATTGTGACGGACAATGGGAAGAACATGGTGTCCGCGCTGCACCAAGGAGGGATGGTCCATGTGCCCTGCATGGCTTACGTGTTCAATCTGGTTGTGAAAAGGTTCCTGAAGTCTTCCACCCATTTTCAAGACATTCTAAAAATGGCCAGCACACTGTGCATGCACTTCATCCATGCCGACAAAGCCAGGCATACCCTCCTCGAGCTGCAGCGGCAGAACGCCCCCCCCTACACACGCTGATATGTGATGTTTCCACCCGTTGGAATTCCAGCCTGCACATGTTAGACCAACTGTATGAACAGAGAAAGGCCATAAACGATTTTTTGATGATCCAAGCGGACAGGAGTACTCCCCTGTGTAACTTTGATGCCATCCAGTTGCGGCTCATGCGTGACACCTGCCATTTGCTGAGTCCATTTGAGGAGGCCACGTTATTTGTCAGTAGCCAGGACTACGGGATGAATAACGTCATTCCACTGCTTCATGTCCTGGAACAGATGCTGCAAAATCTGTCTGGACAGGGGACTGGAGACGTGGCGACTACATCTCACGGCCACGTGAGTCCAGTGTTGGCTTAATTGGAGGAGGAGAAGGAGGACATTGGAGCACAAGCATTGTCTGGTGAAATGAGTGGTTTTTCTACTCAGGTGACAGGAGAGGAGGAGCAGGAGCAGCTGGAGGAGGTAGATGGAGATGAGGAAGACGAGGCAGATGACCCCCAAGCACCGTGGCAGTATACAGTGGATATGGAGGCAGGGAGTCCCTCAAAGTCACTTGCGCAGATGGCCCGCAGCATGCTGATTTGCCTGGCTAGTGACAGCCACATAGTCACCATCCGGCAGAGGGATGACTTCTGGCTTTCCACCCTCTTGGACCCTCCCTACCGGTCCAAAATGGGAGTCTTTTTTCCAACTGCCGAGAGCGAGGAAAAACTCAAGTACTATAGAGCAATCCTCTGTAGTCAGTTGGCCGCTGCCTATGTGCACCATGGGCCATTCTCTGACAGGTCTGACCGGGGGGTTCCTTAACGCTCACATACCACTGCCCGAGCTGTTGTGGGAAGGTGGGGGGGCGGGGAAGGTAGGAGCAGTACCAGCAGCAACCTAAGTCTGGAGTTGTTGATGAGCAGCTTCCTTCATCCGCCTAGTGGGGAGAGTACTCACCAGCAGCAGCAGGACCTGGAGCAGACCCTGAACCAGCAGGTGGTGGCCTACTTGGAGAGTACTCTGCGACCCCAGTTAGAATATCCGCTGGACTACTGGGCAGCCAAACTGGATGTGTGGCCGCAACTTGCTGAGTTTGCACTGAAGAAGCTGTCCTGCTGTTACCCCAAGAAGAACTCGCTTGTCAACCCAAAATTTGGAGAGACTGACCTTTGTCAAGATGAATCAGGTATGGATTGGCCAGGATTTCCACACACCAATGCCTTAGGCAACAGATTACATCAGCTATGACGCCTCACCAAAACTTTGAGAAATGAGTTTGGATGCAAACTACCTGCCTCAGCCACTATTCTGATGCTGCCACCCGCCTGATGTCACACATCTGCTGCCAGTTGCTCCATCTGCCTCCCAACATCTTTACCAGGGACTGGTATTGCCACCCACCTCCACACTCTGTCATTGTGCCACTCTGTGGCCTACTCATTTTGCTGCCACCTCCAGAATTTGTCATTGTGCCACTCTCTGACCTCATGCTGCTGCTGCTGCCGTCACCTACACCCTCTGTCATTATGCCACTCTGTGGCCTACTCATGTTGCTGCCATCTCCAAAATTTGTCATTGTGCCACTCTATGACCTCATGCTGCTGCTACTGTTGCTGCTGCCGTCACCTCCACACTCTGTCATTGTGCCACTATGTGGGTTCCTGATGTTGCTGCCACCTCTAGAATGTCATTGTGCCACTCTATGATTTCATGCTGCTACTGTTGCTGCCGTCACCTGTTATTGTCTCTGTTTTGTTTTCTTAGAGCTCACAGTATGGTATAAATAAAATATAAGCAAACCACTTTCCGTTAGATACAACTTTTATCAACAGCAGCATAAAAAGATTCTTGGATTGCAGCAACTTTAGTGTTTTTTTATTGTGGGAAAGTAAAAGGATATAAAAAAAAACTTAAATACATTTGCTTTTGACCCAATTGTACTAACCCACAAAAAACATATCATATATTACATAAGTGGAAAGCAGAATTGTTGTTTGGTTTTCATTTCGAAGAGCAAGAGTTAATTAAAGTTAATAAAATTAATTAATCAATAAGTTATAGTTACCACAAAATCATGCCTTTAAAATGCTATTCATGCTGAAAAAAAAAGCCCTTGTACAGCTACTCTGATGAAAAAATAGAAAAGGTATGAATCTTGGAAAATAATGACAAAAAAAATTAATTATTCTACTTCTCTTTATTGTACAAAAGTAGTAAAGCATTGAAAAAAAAAAACTTTACATAGTTGGTATCACAATAATCATTGCAACCCACAGATTGGACTGCGTATGGGCTGCAATATCAAGTAACAGGATGTTTTAGAAATTGTCTGATTGGGGGGAAGGGAGTGAACACTGATGTCTTTGCTTTACAGGGAACAGTTTCTCTTAGTCTGATTTCCTGGATATTATCAGAACAGAAATTGTTATCCATTGAGGGCTAGTCATTAAAATTATCCCATGATGAACCTAATGTAAGCGAAGGAAACGTGTTTGTATCTGCACCATGATCGGGTGGTTCATCCTATGCAGCTGAAGATTCTGTGTTTTTTATAACATTCGGACTAATTAGAAACAACAGTTATATGGTTCATCCTAAACAATGGAAGACTCACCTTTGGTACTGGGAGTATATATACCCAGTTTGGCATTTTGTATATACATTTGAATTTGATGTATCCCTGATACTGTTTTTGCACCATATAAACGTGGTCCTAATATTTATATATTTGATTATGATTAAAAGTTAAGTTTTAGCTTTATATATATATTCAGAGATCTATATTGATAAACATATGATATGTTATATAAAAATGAAAGGACAAGTATATTGACAACTCAGCTATTACCAAGATCTCTAAATTTGATTTCTATTTTTATTTAAAAGGGGTTGTCTCATCATTGTTGTTTTACAGAGCCACAGGCAGCTTCAGACTTACTTCCTAGTTAGGCTGTAGGTGGTTATACAGCAGTTTTTGTCATACGCTCTGCTATTTCTTACTGATCCTGTTACAGTGATTTGAGTGCAGACGTTTGTAAACTGTAGTATACATGACTACAGAGATCTAAAGGGTTAAAGCTTGTCACTAAGTAATGTAAACAAGCTCCCATCTTACAAGCTAAGGAACAGAGCAGGGAGTGACTGCTGCAGCCTGTAATAGCAGAGAAAGGTGGTCAGTAACTAGGAAGCTTGAGTGCAAAAGAAGAAGATTTAATATGCTCCTAACTCTGAAGAGAAGCAAAATCAGAGAAGCAATATACTTGGTAATGGTCTTTATTCAACTTTGCCTATATGTTTATAGGGGTTTACTCACCATGCCGTTTCATAGAGCCACAGGCAGCTTTAGACTCATCTTGGTTAGTTCTATAGTGGTGATTGGCATATCAGCTCTGCTATTCCTAGCCGGCTCTATAAGAGTGACATGACTGCTGGAGGTTTGTAATAGCAGTGTACAAGGCTACAGAGCTCTAAGGCTTAAAACTTGTCATTAACTTAGGTAAACAAACCCTTGTGCTAGCGATTAGACTCAGCAGGGAGTGGCTCACCATGGTCGAACTGACTGACGGCTGCAATGAGAGAAACTTGCGTGCACTAGCAGTAGGCAAAATCTTCTTTATCTCCTGAACAAAGCAAAATCAACAAAACAATGTATTTGGTAATAGTCTTCATTTACCTTTCCTTACATGTTAAAGGCTAATAATTGTGTTGAGACCCCTTTAAAGCTAATTGATGAAATGGAAATACCCCTTTAAGTTTAAACATAGCCTGGGTCTAACCTAAAAATGCTAATACCAGTAACATCAACAAAAGCGAATGGCTTTGCATAAGTCTCATTAGTGATCTGGATATAATTGAAGCACATTTTTTTAACTTGGCTGCCTGTCCCTCAGATATGAAATATATCCTGTGTGATTATGTAAACTTAAATGGAAAACATGTCTTCTTCAATGACAAATCCTTCCCATTTCATTCTAATGAGTAAATGTTTCAAATTCTGCATCGGTTCCAAGAACGCTCAGTCTGTAACCTTTAGATTCATTTCAATTTAAGATATATGTTACAAATCAAGAGTGATACACCATAGGTGCGTTAATGTTGTGCATGTAAAGGAAGACCCATTATTCTTAACTAATTAACACCAAGTGATGTATAGTAGCATATGAACAGTACTGTATAAGAGGAAGTAAAAACATTTATGTTTCTAATAGTTTCCTTTCAATGACCTTAAATATGTTAATTTGTCTTTGATGAAGTGAGACTGTCAAGCAAAATGGTCAACATCCTCATTATTTATGGGATTGCATTTTTCTAGTAACAATCCTTAATCTAGATGAGGCATAACCTTGTCTACAGCAGTTCTCTGCTTCGTATGGCTAAAATTATGTTAATGCTGCTGTACTCTGCATCCGATTCTGGTTCTGTTTCAATATCAACCGACACAGTTTATCATTTTTGTGCTTTTAATATTTTTATTTGATGTTTGTTGACATTTAAATTGATGATTATAGTGAACTGTTTAAATTGCTTAAATCTAACATGTTCTATATTAAAGTCAGGTACATTTCTATAATGCAAAACTGTTGCTTTAAGATGCCTATTATAAAATAGGTTAATAAATAATGTAACTATACAGTGCCAAAATTATACCACTTAACAGTTCAGAGCTTACAGGATAGACTGCCCATTTAATAGTACCGTATTGTGAAAAGGCCAACATACAGTGTATTCATAATAATAGCCTTGTATAAAGCCAAATAAGTGCTCTCAAGTATCAAACAGCAACTGCTAAACAATACACTTCCGTACTATCCTTAAAGGGGTGTTCTGGGAAACTTGAAAGACGGCTGCAGTCATTACTAAGAGAGCAGTATTGTTCAACTGGAGCCTTGTTCAGTTTGACAAAGGCTTGACCGAACTTTGGGATGTGCAGAACACAAATTTTTTTCTATAACCCTACCCCTTACCATAACGAAAACTCTAACCCTAAGGTGGGTAGCTGAAAGTAATGTTAAATATCATATCCAATGCTGAAGGTTACATCCAACATCATTGCTGGTTATCATAACATTGGGCATAACTATGTTAATTCAACTAAAAGTGATGTTGGACTGCATGTCGTACCTGAAACATTGGGCCTGATTTATCAAAACTGTCTAACAGTAAGAATGTCTTAGTTGCCCATGGCAACCAATCAAAGATTAGCTTTTATTTTTGAAACAGCTGTGGAGAAATGAAAGCTAAGCCCTGATTGGTTGCTATGGGCAACTAAGACAGTCTTACTGTTAGACAGTTTTGATAAATCAGGCCCATTGTGTCACAGGTTCAGGAATTACACCTGTAAAACCTCTGAAACAACCCTAATTGTAACACCAACTTGGCAATTTTAGCTAAAGTCAATGTGGACCAAGCTTAAATTAAGTGCTCGAATCCGGTTTTTATTTGACTTTGACCCAAATCTGGAGCACAACACTATCACACAGCAATAATACAACAGTAATCCTATATTCTAAACATATTTAACCGTTTGTCACAATAGTACTCTCTATATATGTTTCGTCTATGCCCATAAACAGTTGGTGTGGTTTCAGCAGCAGCATATCTGTCTAGCAGGCTACAACTCTCTTCTTGTATTTCTGATATTTGTTCCAGCCACCACTATTTTCTTGGCTGCTGAAACACATTTCTCCAACCACTTTTGCATTTTAAATTGTGCTTTGCCATTGCTGAGCCTCTTATATTAGTTCCTAGTTACAGCCCCTCCAATCCTCTGCTTAGCCTTCTATAACTACTTGTGCTAGAACTGAGCATGCTTGACCACAAACTGAAATTAAAACACAAGTCATAACCCAACGTGATAAGCTATAAACATGGCATTTGGATCATTAATTGGTAAGTGATCATGTGGAAATCTACCGTAAAAAACTGTAATTATTAAATTTTGAAAACTTTAAGGGTGGCATGTCCCAATGCGCAAGTGCCGTTTTTTAAAATTATTTAGCTCCAAAAATACTCTTGATGCCATATTCTCAATATAAATGAACTGTAATATACCACATTAAGTTTAGGTGTATTAAGTTTACTATGCAAGGTATACCAGATGGCAAATTTTGGAAAGGATCGTAATTTCAGGCGCACTTTACACTGATTAAATGTGCCTAAAAACTGCCGCAGCAACGCCAATTTTCGTTCATGTTGCCCTAAGTTTGTACTTTCAAATTGGTGTCAACTTTTGTATACCAAAATGCCCCTAGATCCCTGTATTTTTTCTAACCTTTACTCATAACTAAGATCCTTCATGCCTCTTATCAGTTTAGTTGCTCATCTTTGTACCTTCTCAAACTCTAGAACATCCTTTCTATAAACTGGAACCCAGAAATAAACTTCATATTCTATATGAGGCATACATATATGCCTTGCAGAGCAATAATATTACATTCCTGTCCCATGACTCCATGTCCCTATTAAACACATGACAATATCCTGCCGGCCTACGTTGGATGTGTGTAGTCAATGATCTATACGTACACTGAAATCCTTCTAAACATGCAATTATCTCAGGCTTTTCTTCCCCTCAGACATATAATGCAGGTAGAACTTTAATACCCAGGTGCATATCTTTATACTTATGCACAAAGAACTCCATTTACTAAGTGAATGCCCAAACATTTATTGCATTAAATTCTGCTCGAAATTTACAAACATCTTGTATAGATTGCACTATACTACATGGCTTGTAATGTCATCTGCAAAAATAGAAATCATAATCATTTACAACCATTTCTGGTGGTTTATAATTTTTAAACCTATAATTTACCCATGAAAGGTGACATGTATGAAAATTGTCTTGGTCTAAGACCTTCTTTGTTGTCCATAGCAACCAATCAGAGCTCCTGTTTCATTTCATATAATTCTCTGAAAAAATGAAAGGTGAGCTCTGATTGGTTGTTATGGGCAACAAAGAAAGTCTTACACCTTGACAGTTTTCATACATGAGGCCCTAGAGTCTACGAGGTACAGTGTCAAATATGCTATTTGCCATTTTGCCAAATCATATACCTCAACTGTTTTTTTACAGAAAATGAGCAGAAGTGACCAGTAGTGTCTACTACTGTGATTTTTAATTTTAATATGGATCCCCAAGATGTCAAAGTTTGTTGTTGATATGTTATAGTTTGTGTAACCATCCATGGAAATCTCTGTAATTTATAAACATCTAATATAATCTCCCAAGATCAGACAACAAGCTTCTGCTACACATCCATAAATTGATTTGTCAATATAACCTATATAAACCATGGTAAATAAAAAGCTCCTCATCTAAACAGTTTGCCTATTACTCACACTCTCTTCCTTACTGTATCTGCTAGATTTATGGCAATGTAATGTTAAATCAATGGAACTCATTATTGTAAAAACCCACAATTCTGTAGACCTTTTTGACAACTTCTAGCAAGTACTAACCTGATATACAAGCTTTCAAGGACTTCCCTAAGCCTTTTAGCAATTTTCTCAGTCTAACATTCCTAAAATAGATGTTAATAGACTTATAGGTCCACAAACCATCTGTAGTTATTACCTTTTCCAGTGGTTTTAACCCCCTCTCCATTCACCTACCCTTTCTCATTTGTCTTTCCCATGTATATTTACAAGTGTTTCTACTAGAGATATAAAATTTAAATATTGCTTACTTTACGCTATAATTTGTACCATGTTTCTTTAATTCTCATTTACTCCTTTAAATAAGAATGTACAGAATTTCCTGATTTACTCATAGAAGCTTTATTGCTTATGTACTGCATTTTAACGTTATACAATATTTCCTGTTTCTATTTGTTACTTTTATTGTAAAACTCCAATAAAAATTACAATTGGAAAAAACCTGATTGAATCACAATCAAATATATTTTTAAGAATCTTGATTTTATTAATTTTACTAAAGAGGTGTTCCCACAAAGTCTCTGCATCATTATAGATAGGTTTGTAGCTAACTACAAACCGACTGTGTTACAGAATAAGGAAAGTGGTGCTTGCGGTCATACTCCCCATTCATATTTATGGGAGTTCTGATCATAGTCCAGCATACTTGCTCAGTTATACAGGCATTCCCCGACTTAAATTATTCCAACTTACATCCATCCCCTTGTTATAAACTTGTGAGGTGTGGATCCGTGTGCTGACATCACACACTGTGTCACGCCCCATAATAACCATGGCACGTCGCAAGCCTTCTTCTGCCCACTGCATCTTCCAGGCGGCATAGCACAGCAGCTCTTCTATACCTTATTCCGACACACCCACCTTGTGATTGGACCTCTGTCTCCTGGCCAGCACAGCATCTCTCCCTTTGCTGTCAGGTGTGTTCTTAGTGCTCCTGGTCTCCACCACCCCTCCTGGCCTTTACTGTATCATATCACCACTCATACAATTAGTACATGTGTTACATGCTGGTATTTGTAGTTGTAGAACCACACATTGTACGGGTGCTGATTAGTACATGTGTTTAACATGTGCTGCTGTGGTATGCTGACACATGTAGTTCCGTGTTCCACAGCAACTAGTAGCTATGAAACTACATGTGACAGCATGCCATAGCAGCACATGAGAGACAGAACGTGAGGTGACATCTTCTAACTAGGGGCACAAACAGCAAAACAAATCAAAACAAATGTAAAAAACATTCCATGCACTAAAACTAAAAAAAATCTTTTTTTGCTTGCGTTACATTTAATAAAGTTACCTGTTCTGACTTACGCACAAATTCAAATTAAGAAAAAACATACCGTCCCTACCCCATTCATAACTCTGTGACTGCCTGGATTCAGCACTCGCATAGAATTAAATGATGAGGATGGCTACAAGTACGGCACTCCTCAGTCTGTAACACAGTGGGGTTGTAGACAAGTATGAGCCGACCTTTAATAAGGAAGAGGCTTTGTTTGACCACCCCTTTAAAGGAAATGTGTCATCAAAAATGACTTATTGTTTAACTCACGTTTTTATGTTAAACACATTTTTAAAGAATTTTTGGTTATATTTATTTTTAATTTTCCATATCACTTTAAATATTTTTTAATAATTCTTAAGTCCTGCAGTTTTCACTTTGGCCACTAAGCCTAATAACAGTCTGACACTTCCTGCCCTATAGATAAAGATTTTCAGCAGTGTGTTCATTATTAACACAAGCAGGGTCAAACTGAAAGGAGACACCATTGTGTACAGATAACACAGAATCCACCAGTCACAAGAGGAGATGGTCACAGCTCTCACCCTCCTCCTCCCTGCAGAATGAATTCTTCCTAGGTCACACAGCATGACTAGAAAACTGTCCTATTGAAGTCTATGGGACAGAAACAGTATTAAGACTCCTATGTGCATGAAGCTGCTGTAAAGTATCTCTCTGACTGCTGTTAAAGCTGTGCAAACAAGGCTTAGTGGCCAAAGTGAAAACTGCAGGACTTAAGCATTATTAAAAAATATTGAAAGTGATATGAAAAATTAAAAAGAAATATAACCAAAATTTCTTAAAAAAATGTGTTTGACATAAAAACATGAGTTAAACAATAATACATTTTTGAGGACACATTCCCTTTAAGTTGCAAAAAATGCTAATCTGAAATTTCAACAATAAGCATTGTTCAGAAAATCATTTGAATTATATCATATACAATGTTTAACTTTAATTTCCATTTTTCCATTTGTCTTTTTACAAATTATAAGCTTTTAACAAATAAAAAAAACTATACAATATAGCAATGATCCAGTTTGTATACAATATGGTTTGCATTTTAAATTAATACTTGGATTTGTTAGAAATCTCTTCAGAAACAACTATTCTCTATCCTTTCTCTAAGAATAGATAATAGTAAAATATTTAAATGTTGATTAAAATATGAATAACATAGCATTTCACAGTGTAAAAATAAATTTTATACTAAATGTGTGTTTTTCCTAATCATTTCAGAAAAAATAGTCTACGTGGGAGATAAATAGAGACTCTACTGCTGAGATGGCAAGTGGTGATGAAGTAAATTTGTTATGGGACCTTTATATAATTATTTGAAATTATTTATACCTTGAAGCTAAGTATATAGAAAATAAGTAGAACCAAAGAGGAGGAGGTCTCAGTGGCCTTTACATGGAAAATGTATTGCTGAAATCTTTTACCCTAAAAATGCTAAGGGATTAGTAATCTTGGAACATACAATTACTAAGACTAGGAAGACATTGTCTCTGCAGTGAAAATGGTTCAGCTTCCCATCATTTAATGAAACATATTCAATAGACGGCTATAGAACAGGTTACATTTCTGTAAGGGGCCAGCATAAATCTGGTCATCCCCCTTGTGACATAGGACCAAACCAGTTCTCAAACTGCCTGAGGCATAAAGAAGCTGGTCATCCCTCCGTTGGCTATAGGCTAGTCACAAGTCTGCATATGCCTCAGGCGTTATATATTAGATTGAAAGCTTCAAGGGGCAGATATTCCCTGTGTATGAATAATTCTGTATACTGATCTGCTTAGCCTGTCACAGCTATATAAAGACATAACAGTCATTTTCTTGGTCTCCAAGGCTTTTTATCCTACTTGACAAATTGTTCCTAATTATTAAATAACAAAAAAGCTCTCTACAGGATTAGTTTTTTTTATTCAGTTATTTCACTATGAAAGTCACATATTTTTTGTCAAATTTTAAAACTGAGAAATGTTCTAGGTCAAACAAAGAATAATTTCTACCACATATCAAGGCTACTTAAATACAGTCATAAAAATGTATGGACTTAACTGGGTATTTGTAATTAAACTTAAATAGTGTCTTCTCCTGGCATCTGTCAAAAGGAAGTTAAAAATTGTGAGTAAATTCAAATGTGGCAAAAAAGCTGATTTATGTTACTTTGCCTGTCTGCTATAAAACCTGACTATTTAATTTGAACTGTGAAATGCATATGTAAATTTGTAACAATTTCATGTTCATATGTTGTATTATGACATTTTAATATCATGGTGGCTCAGTGGTTAGCACTGTTGCCTACAGTACTGGGGTCCTGAGCTGAAATTCCACCAAGGACAACATTTGAGAGGAGTTTGTATATTCTCCTCATGTTTACTTGGGTTTCCTCCGAGTTCTCTGGCTTCCCACACTTTTCAAAAACATACTGATAGGTTAATCTGGAATTTATACACCAGCAACCTTGCTCTTTTGCTTATGTTGGAATATCGAATCTGGAATTCAGATTGTGAGCTCCAGGCTTGGACTGGTCTTATGCCCCTGGGTATGAGGCTTCTTGGCGGATCAGGCCTGGGGCTGCTTTTCAAGGAGAAAGGCAGAGGATGGGAGGCAGAAAGCAAGAGGCAGAGTGCAAGAGTAATGTGCAGTCAAGTACAGTAGCTGCAAGGTGAACTGCAAGAATCAACTCCACTGGTGGGCCCAAAGAATCCTCTCAACTGGTGGGCCCCAAGCTCTCTAGTCCAACACTTGTGCACTCAATTGTTTGGGGTCAATGTAAATAATGACAATATCTGTACAGTGCTGTGGAATATAGTGGAGCTACAGTTGAAACCAGAAGTTTACATACACTATATAAAAAGACACATCTGCATGTTTTTCTCACTATCTGACATGAAATCAGAATAAATCTTACCCGTTTTAATGATTTCAAGCAGCTCTTTCTTATGTTATATGCAAGAACTTACTTTAGCTGTAATTGTTTTGTTCCCAATTTTCTTTAATTCCTTAATGACTACCCACCAACTATAGATGACAGGCAGTTCAGGTCTTCTTTCTGCAGCTGCGTGTTTAGACTTTAAAGGCTCCCAACTCTGTAACTGCGCTAGGAATGGAGCAGTAGTTAAAAGCTCCGTTCCTAGACAAGTAGTCTCTGCTAACACCAGGGACTGGTGTAAGCCTCTAATCTCTGATGCTTAACCCTTTGATTGCTGCGATCCATGAACTGTGGCGTAATCAAAGGGAATTCCTTTGCTCTTTTGGGTCAGTGGGACTCCCAGTGACCCAATGGAGCCCGGGAAATGTCTGTATAGTCAGCCCTGGGGACCTAGAGTGGCCCCAGGGCCATCTGTATAGTAAACCTGCGGTCAAGCCACACTATGTGCTGCCCTGGCTGTAGTCTGTGTAGGTATGACACAGATTGTAATGTTTTAGAATATTCATGTATGCTAATACATTACTTAGTGGAAAAAAAACAAATTGTACAGTAAAAAACATAAAAAACCTAGAAAAATAAATACAATAAATAATAAACTAAAAATAACTATTTAACAAAAAAAGATTGTGCATACACCACACAAAAAAAACCCTATACATTTTAGTGTGAGGAATATGACAAAAGTCATCCCCCAGTGCTTGTAACTTCACTCAGATGCACTGATTTAGCAAGAGTCGCAATTTAGAACTTCACCTAAGTTCTCCAACTGCTCAACACATGTCATTAAATGGGTTTTGCCACGAAGTAAAATTGACGTGGAAAGTTTGAAAATTAAATAATAAACATTTTCACCATTCATCATTATTAAAAATTCTGCACCGTTTTTGTTTTAGCTGCTCCTTTAGTTATCCATTGTTTACAGCTCATCTCCAAGGGATACGACCAGGGCTGTGAGCTTCTCAGTCATGGTCGCACATGCTCAGACATCACCTCTCTTCTCAGGCAGCTACTGACTAGTTAATAATTAGTCAAACAGTGCAAATAAAAAAAAAGAAACCTCAATCAGGTCTGTGCATTGATAAAGAGGAAAAAAAAATCCACATGTTTGGTTCCTGCAGGGATTTGAACCTAGGACCCTTGTGCTGTAAAGCAAAAATTTTACTTCTGAGCTACAGTGTAGCTACTTACAATTCTGTACATGACATGGTGAGGTCATCCTGCTGGGTCACATGATATGCAATTCAAACCAATCACACACGCCCCCTTCTGAGCACACAGAGCTGAAGAGCTGGATGCAGGAGGGATGAAATGAGATCGTGGCAAAACCCCTTTAAGGAAGCACTCAATTAAACAAAAGCAGCAGGGAGTTGAGCCTCAAAGAGTCTTCAGTAATTTCATTAGCACCTTGGCCAGGTAAGATATGTGCTTCAAGACAGCAAGCATAAAAGGAGATTCGGCAGATGCCTGTTGCTGAAGTTCAGTAAAGAATTATGGAATAACCGTGCATCACAAGCACACCCCAATTTCATATTTCATGCATAGCTGTTACTCCCTTTTTTGTAGGACCAACAGGCAGGGAGAAACGAGAAGCTGGTAATAGCAATGGAGCAGCGACCCAGAGTTTGTTATCCCAGCGTAGTCTGTAACGGTCCAGGCTTATAGCTAACGAGGAACTGGTGGCAGTCTACTGGGCTGGCAGAGTTCTATTTCACAGGTGAAGGTAAACAGATCTCTCCCAGCCATTCAGGGTTGTGGGCGAGTGGGGTATTCTCTCGCACTTCCTGAGCCTTCCTGTGCCCCTATGGACAAGGGTTTACTGTGAAACCATATCCAGCTGACCTTACGTACCCCTAAAGGGAGTGCAACGTCACAAATACACTCCAAGTCAGGCCGTTGACCCTTGAGTGGGCACAGGTCTTCTGACAATTAGGTATTCACATGACCATAATAACCTTTAGAGTTAATTTAACAGGTTATTTAGTGTGAAATGTGAAAGGTGTAAAACATAATAAAAAAAAAATAACGCAGAAAATGCTTTTTATGTTCAGTCTGCATAAACAAAATTTTAACAACTGTGCGGTAGTTAACATGTAAACTCAAACTTTTCCCCCCACAAATACAACTTCTTTGATATAAAACAAGTCCTCATTCAACTGCATCATAGAAAAAATAAAAACGTTATGACTAGTGTTGAGCGATTACGTTGGCCATCGATGGTCGATAGTCGGCCATCATCGACAAGATAGTCGATAGTAGATTATGATCGATGACCATTAAAGTCTATGGGAGAGCAACAACACCTTCATTCTTACACCCAAACAGGGCTTGAGAAGCTGGAAATAACCTCCACCACAGTCTAATGGATACGTGCTACAACTTAGGCAACACACTTAGGTTATAAAAGCCACAGAAAAAAAAATCATACACCATTCACTATCCCTGTCTTGTACCACAGCATGACCCTTAAACCTGCATCACCAACAAATTAAAAAGTGCAAAAAGGCAGTATGATTTGAACCATCATTTTACTTGAACTGGACATTGAATATCCCTGTCCTGGAACACAGCATGAGCCCCAAACCTGCATGACCCCCAGATTTAAAAGTGCCAGAAAAAAGGAGTCTTTCAACCACCATTTTAGTTGAACTGGACATTGACTATACATGTCCTGGGCCACAGCATGAGCCCCAAACCTGCATGACCCCCAGATTCAAAAGTGCCGGGAAAAGGAGTCTTTCAACCACCATTTTAGTTGAACTGGACATTGACTATATCTGTCCTGTACCGCAGAATGACCATTAAACCTGTCTGACCCCCAAATTAAAAAGTGCCGGGAAAAGGAGTCTTTCAACCACCATTTTAGTTGAACTGGACATTAACTATATCTATCCTGTACCGTAGAATGACCATTAAACCTGTCTGACCCACAGATTAAAAAGTGCTGGAAATAGGAGTCTTTCAACCATCATTTTAGTTTCACTGGACATATACTGTCCCTGTCCTGGGTAGCGCTTGCCCCTCCGTATGAGTGCGGACCAATTGAGCTTCACTTGGAAATCCTGGTGGTTAACGCTCCTGTTCCACCCAGGTGCCCTTTCTCTTGGCATTCTTTTTCTCATTTTACTCAACATGCTGGAGGAAATTGTCTCTGTGCTCCATACTCCATGTCCTCTGAATAACCTACATCTGGTCAAGTTTTCCTGTACCTCCCTTGTACAATTCAGAGGAATTTTTTTTACCAGCTATTTTGTACATGCAAGTTTTTTAGTAGTTTAATTCTAGAAAACACATTTTTAAAATAGGATGGATTCCCACCATATCTTTGTTTATCTTTTTTTTAATTGTATTAAATGGGTTATCTCAATACAGGGATTGATAGCTATGTTAAAGATCTTGCAAAAACAAGTCATTTTGCAATATGTGTCCATTAACAGTGTCCTACCTATTCCTGTTTCTGACAGCACCATCACCCTTGAGCCACTCTTGACAATTGTGAAGAACAAATGTCTGTTAGAAACAACATTTTTTTATGATAAGACCTGTAGTATAGCTGCATTTCAAAGCAAAATACCCCAAAAATTCAAAGCATGACCCTTGAGCCACTTTGGACAATTGTGAAAAACAAATGTCTGTTTAGAAAACAACATTTTTTTTATAATAGGACCTGTAGTATTGCTGCATTTCAAAGCAAAATGCCCCCAAAAAATTATAAAAATGACTTATTAGCCACTGTTAAAAATTGTGAGGGAGAAATGCCACTTAGAAGCCACATTTCTGTTCCAAAGGACCATGATTATTGCTGTATCTCACAGCTACATGACCCCAAAAAATTATAAACATGACTTCTCAGCCACTATTAAAAATTGTGAGGGAGAAATGCCACTTAGAAGCCACATTTCTGATCCAAAGCACCATAATTATAGCTGTATCTCACAGCAACATGACCTCAAAACCATTGACAATGCGAAAACTTCTAAAGATAATGTGAGTAAATGGAATACGGTGTTGTCATGAAACCATGCTGTCTCTTACAGTCTCCTCACAGCAAAACCAGCAAAATGAACTGTTGGGAAAAGAGAATAAAAATTGCAGTAAAAAATGATCATTTTAAAAAAAGTTTTCAAGAGGACCATTTCTGTTTGAAGAGGAATGTTAAGTAGACCGGCAACTAATCGGTGACCTCGGCAATTGGGGCCACAACATCATCAGAGATCCATGCCTGATTCATCTTGATGAAAGTCAAACGATCCACATTATCTGTGGAAAGCTGGATGCGTTTGTCTGTAATGACTCCTCCAGCTGTGCTGAAGGTCCGCTCAGATATGACGCTGGCTGCTGGGCAAGACAACACCTCTATGGCGTGGCGAGGCAGCTCGGGCCATTCGTCCATTATGGATACCCAGAAGTCTATTGGGTCCGGAACACATACAAAAACATCGGTGGTGAGACGCATATAGTCGTGAACCATGAACATAAGCTGGTCTCTGTGTGTTGGATGTGTGCCCTGCATTGCATGCGTTGGTGAGGTGGGTAACAAAGATTGCTAGAGGTCACCCATTAGACTTCTGCCACCTTGCCTGCTGCTGCTGCTGCCGCTACGGCTACTTGGCACTCTACTGCTGTCATGTCGCTGATGTTGTTCCACCGTGACATTTGGGGAACGTGAAGCAGACACAACAGATGTCTCCAGTTGATCAATCAGCAAGGTCTCCATTTCCTGCATTTTACTCTCTATTTGGGTGGGTGGAAGGAAAGTGCTGAGTTTTCTTTTGTGCCGGGGAATCCAGGAGGGTGGCAACCCAGTAACTGTTGTTCATTTTGATGGCCTTAATGCGAGGATCATGTTGGAGGAAATGAAGCATCCAAGCACTCATGTGAGAGATGGAGGCTTGATTTCCCAAGCCTCTGGGTCGAGGGGCACTAGCAAACTGATCTTCCTCATCTTCCTCCTCCGCCTCAAATTCGCGCCAACCTCTTTCCAAGGCAGGGACGTCGGTAACGTCGGTGTCTAGAAATACCTCCTCCTCCTCCTCCTCCGCTGCCTCCGGCACAGCTTCAACACAGCCCTGACTTGCCTGAGATGATGCACCCTGAGAGCTGATGCGCCACCTTGCACTAGCTCTTGACCCCGAACCACTGCCTAATGAAGACCGATGAAATTGTGAAACTGTTGGGCCTTGTGGATTTGACAGATAGAAAGGCTCCAATGATCGTTCCAGAAATAAGATCACCACAATGCTCATGCTGACAAGGGCATTGTCCGCACTGACCATTTTGGTGGCTTCTTCAAAACTGGCAAGGATGGTGCAGAGCTCTTTCACCTGCCTCCACTCTCGGTGGCTCAACACCCCGAGGTCCGCACCGCTGCTTGTCAGGCCATGTGTCACTTCGTACTGCGCAATGGCATTGCGCTGCTGCCACAATCGCTGGAGCATGTGGAGGGTGGAATTCCAGCGTGTTGCCACGTCAACAATGAGACGGTTGACGGGGAGGACGAGCTGACGCTGCAACGCAGCCAGGCGGGACGAAGCAGGGTGCGAACGGCGAAAGTGCGAACTTAGACTTCGAGCCTTCCTCAGCAGGCAGTCCAGACCCGGGTAGCTCTTTAGAAATATCTGGACGACAAGGTTCATGACATGTGCCAGGCAAGGGATGTGCTCCAGTCTACCGATCTTAAGGGCGGCCAGCAGATTTCGCCCGTTATCGCACACCACCTTGCCTGGCACAAGGTTCTTGTCACCCAGCCAGCGCTCGGTCTCGTTGCTTAGAGCCGTCCACAGCTCCTGACCTGTGTGTGAACGGTCTCCAAGACAGATTAATTTCAACACGGCCTGGTTTCTCTGGCAAGTGATGCCACCAGAGGACCTTGGGGGAAAGAACCCTGCAGCATCCCTGCGGTTTTTGAAGAGCGTGCGCTGAGCCTGAGAGCCACCGTCACCCCCAGAGACAACCACCCAGCTCACCCAGTGAGCTGTCACAGAGATATAGCGGCCCGGCCGTGCTTACTAGTCCATGTGTCGGTGGTCAGATGGACTTTTCCGGCGACAGATGCAGAAACAGCGCTTGAAATTTTAGATGACACGTGGCTGGCCAGGGCAGGGACGATTTTTCTGGCAAAGAAATGCCTGCTCGGCATCTGGTAGGGGCAGGCAAGGGCCATGACGTGGCGGAACCCATCTGTGTCCACCAGACGGAAAGTCAACATTTCCAAGGCCAAAAGCCTGGCAATGCCGACATTCAGGCTTCTGGCTTTGGGATGGTTTTTTTTAAAGGGTTTTTCTCCTTCCCAAACCGGAAGACGAAGCTGGTTTCAATGGCCGCGTACGGCGTGCAGGTCGTCAAACTGGCGGGGGAGGGGGGGTTTCTGGGGGTGCTGGGGAAATCGGCACGGGGAGGGTGAAGCGGGGGCTGATTTAAAACTTAGAAAAGGGCGGAAGGTTGTTTTTGGGGGGGAGGGGAGGGGGAAAGGGGTGACGGGGGTTTGGGGCCCGGGGGGGTTGGCCTTTTTTGGGGATGGATTCAACCTATTGCCAGGACAACATTTGGGTGGAACCCCCCTAAGGGCCCCCCAGCGCGGAAAGGGGAAGAATCGGGTTTAATGAGCTTTTCCAAGGGCCCCGGGAAAAGGGGCCCATTTTTGACCCAAAAAGGGGGGGGGTTTGGCCCGCCGGGGGGGGGAAAACAACACGGGCTTGGCCGCCCCTTTTCCCTTTTTACAACCCCTTTCCTCCCCCCGTCTTCCCCCCCCGTTGAGCCCCGCAAGAAAATTTTCTGCTGAAAAAAACCACGTTGGATCCGCAATGCGTCATCATCATCACAACACAGGTATTTCATCGTCCTGACATTCTGCATCCAGGAGCTGGGGGCTACAACAAGAGGGCGGGCAAGGTGTTGCCGACCGCCCGGGATTTTTTGCCGATTGCCCGGGCTTCCTTCTCCCCCCTTTTTGGCATTAGTAACGGGGCGTCAAAGCAAAAAAAAATCATCCTCTTTGGCCCTTGATCTTTAACATCCCTTCTGACCCAACCGCATTTTGTCATCAAAAGGTCTTCAGAAAATGGAAAACCACAGTGGTGGGTACCATTACTTTTGGGGCTGCTCATGTTGACGGATGCTGGATGCGAGGACTTTTGTGGCCGGACTGGGAGGAACGAGGAGGTAAGACGCGGATGCAGGTTGCTTTAACCACTAAGGGACAGATTGGTGACGGTTTTTTGTTTACTGAGTTTCAAGGGGCCCCGACCCACGATGACAGGCCAACGGCCCGGGAAACTGACGTCCCTGGCATGCGGTTGTCGCCAGCACGGAAAGGAGCACCTTCACTACCTCTACCTCCTGTCCACCCCCCTCTTTGCTCGTTACCACCTAAATTTCGCTCCAGTTCAGAAATAAAAAAATTTGAGAAGGAAGGAAAGTTTTGGAAAGTCTCTTATTTAAAAGATGGCAAATCCAGCATTCCAAACCCCTAAAATGAAAAAAAAATTTGTTGGATTCAAATTTTTAAAACTGCAAAGAGATCTATAAAACAAGCTGGCCGCGCCAAAGTGAAAAAAACGTATCTGAAAGTTTTTGGGAAAATAGAAGGTATTTTTGGCACCTTTAATTTCCCGGGTGACTACAAAATTGCAGTTTTTCACATTTAAATGCAAGGTGCCTAAAAGAACAAAGCTGTATGCGCCAAAGTAAAAAAAAAAACAGGGTACTGAATGTATCGGTAATAAAAGGTTTTTTTTGGCCCCCTATCAATTCACCTGTGGTAACTACAAATTTGCTGGATTCAAATTTAACTGCAGGGGCTCTAAAACCAAATCAGACGGGGAAAAAGGGCAAAAAACAACGTATCGTAATGTTTTTTATAATAAAAGGTTTTTTTTTGCACCTATAAATTTCACCTGGTGACAACAAAATTTGCTGTATTCAAATTTAACTGCAAGGTTCTCATCAACAAACTGGACGGCAAAATTTCAAAAAACATGTACGTAATGTATTCGAAAAAAAAGGTATTTTTTTGGCCCCTATAAATTCACCTGTGGTAACACAAAATTGTTGGATTAAAATTTAACTGCAAGGTGGCTCTACAAAAAATCTGGACTGGCAAAAGTGCAAAAAAAACTATCTGTAAGGTATTCGATATTAAAAGTATTTTTTGGCACCATAAAATTCACCTGGGGTAACTACACAATTGCTGGTTTTAAAAATTAACTGAAAGGTGGCTCTACAAAAAATTGGGACTGGGCAAAAGTGAAAAAAAACACGTACTGTAATGTTTTCGGAAAAAAAAAGGTATTTTTTTGGCACCTATCAATTTACCTGTGGTAATACAAAATTGCGGTTTCAAATTTAACTCAAGGGGGCTCTATAAACAAATTTGGGACGGGGGAAAAAAGTAAAAAAAACAGTATCTTAATGTTTTTGGGATAAAAAAGTATATTTTGGCACCTTTAAATTCACCTTGGTGACTACAAAATTGCTAATTCACATTTACGGCAAGGTGCCTCATAACAAAGTGTATGCGTAAAAGGGGGGGGGGGGGGGGGGGAAAAAACACGTATCTGTATTTTTCGGATAATAAAAGGATTTTTTGGCAGCTATCTTTTCCCCCTGGGGTAACTACAAAATTGGATCAAATTAACTGAAAGGTGGCTCTATCAAAAAATCGGACGGGGCAAAAGTGCAAAAAACACAAATGAAATGTTTTCCCGGATAATACAAGGATTTTTTGGCACCTTTCAATTCACCTTGGTGACTCAAAATTTCCCTGCATTCACTTTTAAAAGTGCAAGGTCCCCTCAATAACAAAGCTTTATGCCCAAAGTAAAAAAACACTATCTGTAATGTATTCGGATGATAAAAGGATTTTTGGCCCCTTTCAATTCACATCTGACAAAAAATTCTGAAATTCACTTTTAATGCAAGTGCCCAATGAACAAAGCGTAGTGCGCCAAAGTGAAAAAACACGTATCGAATTATTCGGATAATACAAGGTATTTTGGGGCACCTATCACCTGTATTGACTACAAAATTGCGGGTTTCTAATAACTGAAAGGGGTGATAATGAACAAGGTGAATGGGAAAAATTTAAAAAATGAACACAAAACCCTGAAATTATCTGAAAATTTAAAAGGGGATTTTGCACCTAACAAAGAGACCTGCATTACTAGAAAAGATGTGTATCCTAAAAAAGTTCAGGCTGCCCAATAACCAAAAAATTTTTAATAGAAAACGTTAAAATAAAGCATTGCAGTGCAATTCTACACTAATCTTGGTGAAATTTATCCATATTTTTTTAAAAAGTTGCTGTGTTTCCCCCCAGGGGGCCCCCCCCGCTCCCCCCCCCCCCCCAGGACTTTTAAAACGGGAATGCTCCTTTAAAAAAATTCTCTACCTAACTACAAAAATCTTCCAATCCTAACTAACTAAAATTTTAAGGATCACAGCTAACGTAGAGCTTTCTCTGTGAAGAAATAGAAAAAATTTTGCTGAGCTGTTTGGACAAAACGAGCCACATCCTTCGCTCTGAACACTTAAGACCTGGGCTGAACAAAACCTTTTTTATGTAAAAAAAGGGCATTTATTTTCCACCAATCGCAACCATACACATCCCATCATGACGTCGCACACACATCCACCCCGCCTATTCTGTAATCTGATTTTCGGCCGCCAAAAAGACAGGAAGCTCCAAAATGGGGCATCTTAAAAGATATGCCTCAGATTTTAACCAAAATTTTTCGCAGATCAAAAAATTTCATCAACATAAAAACTGGCCGATTTCAAAATTTGTCGATAATAATCGTCAAAAAACTAATTTTTACTGTTTGAAATGCAGGAAGGCAAAAACTGAAAAATTTAGCTGGTCATTTTCAGGTCTGGTGCTTAAGGACCATTTTACATTATTTTGAGGGTGAAATTTTATGGCCTGAAAACCAATTGCATGTTTTCCAGAGTAATGGTTTTAACTTACAATGGTCATCCTGGAACCAATTAATATTGTATGTTAAGGGACCACTGTATGTGTCTTCAAATCTAATACTTTTCTTTTTTCACTGACCTTACTGTGTAATATTTTATGCACTATAAGGCAATGTTCACACGGCTTATTACCGACGTAATTGCGGGGACGGATTTCGCCCCGCAATTACGCCGGCTGCCGTGCAGGGGAGGCGGGGGGCCAGCAGCTCGCCGGCCCCATAGACACTCATTGTTCACAGCGCGTACACGCCGTAAATAATGTGCATGTTACTTTCTCCCCCCTCGGCGTATTCGCCGAGCGGGGAGAAGAGACGGAATCCATAGTTTTCTATGATAACTGTGGATTACCATAATGACTGGGACAGATTCCAGCCTTACTGCAGCGCAAATACGGCGCTCAGTACGGCTGGAATCAGTCCCAGAATAAGCCATGTGAACGACGCCTAACAGTAAACAATAAGAGTCTATAGTGTAGATACCATGCAACTGAACATGATACTGCTGCAAAGCTTAGTGAAACGTGCCATGGATAAATTTTCCGTATCAACCACATTGGCAGTGTGGACCTGCAAATTATTTTTACTTACCCCGAAAAAATGTTCAAATGGAATAAAGTATTGGGGAAAAATGAAAGGGAAAAAAACATACTCAACAGATGCCGTGTCTCATGAGAGATGGGGTGAAAGAAAGTTAGGGGGAAGCAGGAAAATGGTGGGATAAGGGGTCCTCTCACAATACAATATCTTTGCACCAATTTTTCATTTATCAGCCCTATTAGACAAATAGCAAAAATAAAAAAAACTATACAAAATCATAGGGATGTGCTTTAAAAGCGATATGAAGCTGGTTTAGGAGCTGGCCTGTCCATATGTGGTGGGAAATGACGATATGACAGTGATCCCTTCTTCATTGCCAATATGAAAGAAAAACAACCAGGAAAGGAGATTGGAGATCGTTTACCCCAAAACCAATATAACTGGAGATAAATTATAATTGGAGATAGTAATTTTACAATACATTTCCCTTAGAGATTTTTAAAAATGCAAAAAAAAAACTATAAAAAATTAAAATAAAAAAATGTAAGAAAAAACAAAAAAAACAACAAAAAAAATCTAAATTATTGCGAAAAAAATTATTGAAATGTAATCCTACCCTGTATGCTGAATAAAATAAAAAAAAGCACTATGCCAAAACAATTTTGTTGGTCCCCCCCCCCAACCCCCCAGAAAAATGTTTTATTCAAAGTATCAAAAATAGCATTAACAATAAATTTTGGTAATTTAAAAGACAGCATTAAGTCAACTCGCCATTAGGTTGAGCGATTTTTTTTCGACAAAGTTTAAATGGCAAGGGGTTTATATGGTATCAAATTTCCCGATCATGCGATAATTAAAGGGTTAAAATTGTGCATCAACTATTAAGATGCGCCTTTTTTGGCGCTTCCTTAATTTTTTGGGGGCCAGCAAATCAGATTTCAGAAAGAGCAGGGTGAGATTGTGTGCGACTCTGACTGGGGTGTGATGGTTTCATTGGCTGAAAATCAATACCCCATTTTACATAGAAACAGCGTTTCCTGTTTCAGCCTCAGTGTCTTCAGCGATAAGGGGGCCGCGCTCTGCCTTTGGGCCCAAAAAGCTAAGCGAAATAGTCTATTTTTGCACAGGAAACCTCAATATTAGTGTGATCTTCCAATTTAGTTAGATTAGGATTTGAAGATTTTTTGTAGTTAGCTAGAGATTTAAAGCAGATCTACCGCTGTAATTCAAGGCTGGGACGGGGGGGGGGGGGGGGGGCGTGGCCCAACACAGACAAGTCTATTATAAAAACATGGTAAAGTTCACCAAAACTTTTGTAGCTTGAGTGGAATATTTTTTATTAAAAAAGTTTGTATTTAAATATTTCCCGGATATTGGGCAGCCTGAAACTTATATTGGTACCATCATTTTTAGTAACTGCAGGGCTCTTTGTTAGTGCAAAAAATCCACTTTTATTTTCAGTATACATTTCAGATAGGTTTCATTTTTTTTAATTTTACCCTTACACCTGTGACTGTTGATATATCCACCTTGCAGTTTTTAAAAAACAATAGCAAAAATTTTTAGTCGCCAGGTTGGGTTTTTTGCCAAAAATACCGGTATCGTACGAAAAACACACATTTCGTGATTTTGACTTTTGGCACCCCGCATTGTTCATTGACGCAGCCCCCGAAATTTAAAACGCAAATTTATATTACCACGGTGAATTTAAGGGGGCAAAAAAAACCGTTTATTTTATCCAAAAACATTACATTTCACGTTGTTTTTGACTTTTGCGCACCAAATTGTTTCATTGATGCCAGATCTACGTTAAATCTTAAAACGCAATTCTATATTCACCACACGGTGATTGAAAGGTGCAATAAAAATTCGTTATTATATCGAAAACATAACAGTTTACGTGTTTTATTTGACTTTTGCCACCAGCATTTGGTTCATTGACGCAGCATCTACGTAAATCTTACAAACAGCAATTCTATATTCACCACAAAAAGGGTGAATTGAACAGGGTGCAAAAAATCCGTCTTATTATATCAAACATAACAGTTACGTATGTGTTTTTGACTTTTGCACACAGCATTGTTCATTGACGCAGCATCTACGTAAATCTTAAACAGCAATTCTATATTCACCACAGCGTGAATTGAAAGGTGCAAAAATACAGTATATTATACTGAAAACATAACAGTTACATGTTTTTTGACTTTAGCACACCGAGCATTGATTCATTGGACGCTGATCTGCATAAATCTTAAAACAGCAATTCTATATTCACCACAGGGGAATTGAAAGGTGCACTAAATACCGTTGATTATATGCAAAACATAACAGTTTACTTGTTTTTTGACTTTTGCACACCCCAGCATTGTTCAATGACGCAAGCATGTACGGTAAATCTTAAAACAGCAATTCTATATTCACTACAGGTGAATTGAAAGGTGCAAAAAAATACCGTGCATCATACGAAAAACATAAATGGACAATATTGCAAAAATGACTTGTTTTTGCAAGATCTTTAACATAGCTATCAATCTGTATTGAAACACCTTTATACATATGAAAAAAAGAGAAACAATGACATGGTGGGATTCCATCTATTTTAAAATGTGTTTTCTGAATTAAAAAACTACTAAAAAAACTTGCATGTACAAATAGCTGGTAAAAAAATTCCCCTGAATTGTACAAGGGAGGTACAGGACAAACTTGACAACAGATGTAGGCTATTCAGAGGTCATGGAGTATGGAGCACGGACAGATAACAAAGATACAGAGACAATTTCCTCCAGCCGTTGAGTAAAATGAGGAAAAAGAATGCCAAGCAAAAGGGCACTGGGTGTAACAGAGTGTTAACCACCAGTATTCCAGTTGAAGTTCAATTGGTTCCACACTATACGGAGACGGGGCAAGCGCTACCCAGGTCTTGACTGTGTATGAGGAAGGCTGGAGTTCTCACACTTCCGCTTCCGCACTCTGCTCAGCTACGACAGTTTTCGTTGCTGCGTCTTCAGGGCATATTTAACCGGTGTTAATAGATGACGGACGCAGCCTGGGCTCTCACCGCACACGCTACTCCGGGCCCTGGGTCATGCTGTGGCAAGGACAGTTCTAGTCAATGTCAGTTCAACGAAAATGGTGGTTGAAAGATCCTTTTTCCGGCACTTTGTAATCTGGGGGTCAGGACAGGTTTAATGGTCATACTGTGGCATGGACAGGGACAGTATATGTTCCAGTTTCAACTAAAATGGTGGTTGAACAAGGACTCCTTTTTTTCTTGGCACTCCTTTTTTAAAACTTGTGGGTCAGACAGGTTTAATGGTATTCTGCGGTACAGGGACAGATAATAGTTAGTGTCCAGTTCAACTAAAATGGTGGTTGTAGACTCCTTTTTGCCGCACTTTTTAAATCTGGGGGTCATGCAGGTTTGGGGCCTCATGCTGGCGCGCCAGGACAGGGATATTCAATGTACAGTTCAAGTTAACATGATGGTTCAAATCAAACTGCCTATCTGGCAAATTTTTAATTTGTGGGTTGATGCAGGTTTAAGGGTTCAGGCTGTGGTACAAGAACAGGGATAGTGAAAGGTCTGTGACTTTTTTCTGTGACTTTTATAACCTAAGTGTGTTGACTAAGATGTAGCACGTATCCCATTTGACTGTTGTGGATGTTATTTCAGCTTCTCCAGCTTGTTTGGGTGTAATAATGAAGGTGTTGTTGCTCTCCATAGACTTTAATGGTAAGTCTGGTCATAATCGATGTCACTATCGAAAAACTTATCGATAGCGGCCGACTAATCGACTATCGCTCCGATCTCGATAGCCAAAACGCAATCGCTCAACATAGTGATTGAATCCAAAGTGGGGTTCTTCTGGAGGGTTTCACCTGTTCCAGATATTTGAGGCTTTCCTCAAATGCGACATGGACCCACCAAAATCTGAATTGCTAAAGCCAATTTAGCGTTTCCTCACTTGTTAGACACTGCCATGCGCCCCAAACAGTTAGAATACACCCACATGTAGGGTATTGCCAAACTTGGAAGGAATTGCGCAACAAATTTTGGGATGCTTTATTTAGAGGATTACTTGTAAAAATGAAAACATTTAAAAACTATTCCATTTTTCACAGCCCTACGCTAAAAAAGTTTGTGAAAACACCTGTGGGGTCAATATACTCCAACCTAACCTCTGGATACCCACCTTATGTGGGGTTAAGTTTCCAATATGGGGTCTTTTTAGGGTGTTTATTAAGTTTGAGACACATTAAGGTGTCGCAAACGTAATGGTGCTAAAGAAAATCACCATATAAATGAGACCCCAAAGTCATTGGTGCTCCTCCAATCTGAGGCTTGTGGTTGATCAAAGAGCGTCTTGGGTCAAATATGGATATCTCTATAAATGGCATTAATTGTGGGAATCAATGTTGAGTTGCTATTTCCTGGTCACATTCTACGTGTTCCAGAGAATAATTGGGATAAAATGGAATCTGCAAAATATGTGACATTTTTTTAAATTTCACCTTCACTTTGCTTTTATTTCTTGTGAATGAACACTAGTAAGTTAATAAACGTTTCTTAATTATTGCTTTGAATACTTTAAGAAATGTTGTTTATTAAGGATGGACGTCAATTTATGGGGGTTATCTAACTGTAGACTCCTCAAAGCCACATCAAGAACTGGACTGGTCCTTAAACTAATCTATGTTGCAAATTTTCTTCAAAAATGCTGAAAAATTACTACTTAATTTCTAAGCCCCGTATGCCATATAAAAATATATTTATTTTGTGTGGAATAACAGTCTTATCACAGATAAATTTTTGAACTTTGAAAATGGCAATTTTCTAATTTTCACTAAATTTTGTATTTTTCACAAATAAAACAAGGATATATAGTGGACCCCAAAATGTCCTTACTTCTTTCAAAACACAATATGTCATGAAATATATATCTGAATTTCACATAGTCAATCGTATAAGGTTGTACGTGTTAGCCATAGAAAGTAGGAGAAGAGTGAAGAAATCAGGCAATACTTTTAGAGGATGAGTATATTTGATGGAGACTGCTTTTGAGAGTATCCCTTCTTCAGAATGATTTATTAGAAGAACTGAAAATTACAGACTTTGTCTACACAAAGACATGGGCTTTCAAAGGATCTTAGAATTTTTA
Source organism: Phyllomedusa bahiana (assembly GCA_025379985.1). Classification (NCBI taxonomy): domain Eukaryota; kingdom Metazoa; phylum Chordata; class Amphibia; order Anura; family Hylidae; genus Phyllomedusa; species Phyllomedusa bahiana. The sequence goes on from JAODAL010003441.1 coordinate 113,553, forward strand.
AAGATACAAAATGCTATATAAGCAGAAAGTCATTTACAACACGTCAAGAAATCAAACAATCTGGAACTTGAGAGTGCATGATGGAGGGGTCAGTAATTCTTCGTTTATCTCTTAGACATCAGGTGTATATTTGTGGCTTCACGAGTTCACACATAGTGTGACATAACGCTGCACTGGATATTTAACATTTTGCAGTAGAGAGTTGACATTTTTGCATTAATTTTAAATTCTATTCCTTTCTCTCCCTCATGCGTCTTAAAATGTCCCATTAAACCATAATCTTCAAATCTTCAATAGAATGGTCATCTCTGGAGAAATGTGTGGCCACTGGGAGGTCTGTTTTTCTGTTGTTGTTAATGGTGAAATCTGTGGTGTGAATTCATGCGCTGGTGAGTTCTGCCCTTTCCCCAACTAAAGGCCTGTGGTCGGACATGAATAAGAATTCACATGATCAGATACATCCACATTGGAAGATGCAGGAAATGTCCCCTAATTCTGTGCACCTGCTGTGACTGTGGGATAGTAGGTCAATGTATCAAAAAGTTATTGTGACCACATGTCAGATTTAAAAATTGGGGCTCTGTCAAGGAGGTCAAAACTGGCTGTGACGGTAAGTAGTTAAAAATCTTCTAAAGGAGAATGGAATTTGAAAATGGCCATCTGAAAAAAAACACAAAAATTGGTATAAAATTAAAAAAACACCTGCAAAGATAAAGATCTGTGTAAAAATTACAATTTATTCATGAATGCGGGAAAGTGGCCAAAAAAAACATTGTTACTCAGATGGTGATATTACTGTACAATAACTTTTTGCTTGCCAGGGTCATATCTCATATGGATGTCGTGAAGCTTAACTGATAAAGTCTGACAGATAACACACCATGATATAAAAATTCGGCAGATATATTTATCTCAACTTTTTCATTGACTTACAAAGTACGAATGGAAAAACATGTGATATCAGTGTCAATTTTAAAACTTTGCCTATATCTGTATTTACTTACAGTGAGGCACTTCAGATAGTTTTATATTAGGCTAGACTGGAACTAGCAAAATTGGTTTTATGGAAAAGCAAGAGGCCTTGCTTGAACAGCATTTGCATCGCAATTTTTTTCGTGAATGTTAACTATTTCCTTTTACCTTCCAAGACCTTTTGTTTTTATTTTCCATCTACTAGCCAAAAGAAATTCTTTTGCAAGGTGTTGTTTATTCTTTCATCCCATTTATGTGCCATATAATGTACCAGAATACCCAAAACTACATTTTTTGTGGGGTGGAATGGGAAAAAAACGGAGTTTTTATGGACGTTTCACAATTATCACAAATGACATGTGACTGGAAGAGTAAAAGATACATGAAGAGTGTATAGTATGATATTTGAAAAAAGATATGATAAGGTATTAACTCAGCTAATAATTAGGTTAATTTCCCTTTAGTTGCAATTTCTTTTTCAATAATATTCTTGATATAGAATTTTTTTTTTTTTTTTTTTTTCATATATCAGAACCCTAAATTATTACAGTAAACTCATACTAGACTCATTAAATTAATTCAGACAAAAATAATTATCCATACATTAAATCGATCTTCTGTGTGATATTTTTTCTATTCGAAAGAATTCAACTTGCACAAATTGCAGATGAATACAAACATGCAAAGAGTTCAAAGAATAAAGCGTTAAAAATCTAGGGCAGGGATAAATGGGGAAGTGAACTGGTCAAAAAAGTCAAAATATAAAACAAACAACCAGCCACAAACAGGCAGAAAATAAGTCCAGGCAGAAACAAAAGAGTAGAGGGAACAAGGCAAGCAGGGAGATAGCACAGCTATGATACTTACCAGTAAGTGCAACAGAATCTTAAGGCAAAGATGAAGAAAGGAGGCTGCGTCATACGCTGACTCAAAATAGCTGAAAAGTTCAACCTGGGAGCATGCTCACAGGCTGGGGTTACGTTGCTTGACTGGATATAGCAGAAGTTCTCAGATTCCAATTCCAGGATCATAATGTGCAATTCGAGACCATACCCCTCTTTATTGAGGGGTGTCCAGACCTAACTGCTATGTGGGAACCTGGATCGTTCGGTGGACGTGGCACTGGTCAGCGCAGAGTGTCACTGAACACCAGACATGCAGGGTGGCACTGGACAAGGACTGATAGGAATGAACTGGACAGCAGGAATGAGGGCAAGGCACTGGAGGACCGGGGATCGTCGGAGATGGGCATGAGGCCCACGGACAGGTTGTGGACGCGCGGCAACTGGGAGCTGAGGTTTGTCTGAATGTTTTAGTGACTCTTGGGAGTTCCCTGCATAGGCCGCAGCAACCATCTTAAAGCCTTGTTGTTGCTTTAAAATGAAGGGATCCATGGGAAGTGAAGTGGCTCGAATAGAAGGGTCCAAAAATAACGACACCGCAGCAGGAAAACAGGCAGAAGTCCAGGCAGAACAAAAAGATGATGGCCAGGGAAAACAGGCTGCAGAGAACACTAGCACAGATCCAGTAGACTAAGTCAAACAGGAATTCAGGCAAATTATGGAGACAGGAGGCCTAGGCTATATAGCTGACCAAATAGTGACGAGTTCAACCTGGGAAGTGGTCAGAGGCGGGGGATAGGGTTAAACGTGCTGTGCAGGTAGAGCAGAGTCCGCCAAGGGGGGATTTCCATGCTCCAGATCAAATGTACAATTTGTGGAACTGTGGTTTTGAAGTTATTGCCCTCAGAAGAGGTGCTGGACTTTGATTGTAGAAATATTACCGGTCTTGATTTTGCATATAACACAGGATGGCACAGTAACCTTAGCCAAAAATAATCCAATAAATTTTTACCTAGGATAGCAATTAGGATGCATCCGTGACAAAGAAACAAAGCGGTTAAGAGCAGGAGTAGAAAGTTGGTACTAAGACAGACAATCCTAAAGTCAATCTTATTTAAGAATGCTGAGGTCTCAGGATCATAAAATGTAGTATGTTATTAGCAACACAAAGGAATTTAGGATCTTGGAAAATGTATGTATTTTAAACCAATCCATCTGCAGAAAAGCTGTGAAAACACCCTTATGGCCATTTGTTGGCAGTGCATAAACCAGGCCTTGGGTTAATAACAGTACACAGCTTTTAGGGTCCATTAACCAAAAAAATTCACATGTATGGAAGGGAAACCTTCCATGGAACTATCTTAACTGTTGTGGCTATGGAGCCATCTCTCTTATCGTGATGATACAGTATTTTTGTCAGATATGTATTAATATTCTTTTTCAAGGGACAACATGAAGAACATAACACTTTAATATCAATGTACATCGTCAGTGTACAGCTTGCATAAAGTGCATATTTTGGTGTGCTCTCACAATAACTCAGCATACAGGACTTCATGTCTAAAATGCTGGCAAGGAAAGTGAGTATACCTCTAAGTAAAACTGGATAAATTGTTACAGAAAGTGTCACATATTTGGGTTGCTAAATGTGATAGGGGAAATATTTATATAATTTCTATAACATTTTTTCTAATGCTTTCTAATGCATGTTTTGTGGTTGCAAAACCATTTATTACCAGACATATAAAGCTTAGCTGGAAAACACAGACGATACTCCAAAACTGGCGTTATGTTTCTGGGTCACCGCCACACGATTGGCCATGGATCTGGGTGGAAACCATGCCATATAGGGAACATCAAACTAGAGCACATTCCTGATGGATTTCAAGAAAGAAACAAGGAACTGAAACACCCCTGAAAGCAAAAGTTGTAAATCATTGTATGCTAATTAAAGGATTGTGTACTTGCTACACATGAGGGGAAGTCATACCCAGTCTCTGTGTTATTGGTGTAATTTATTCACGCCGGCATTATCAGTGTTAAATTTGGGACAGAAAAAGGAGGTCAAGCGGTCGTGTACACCTGACCATCTTCACCATTTTGGGCCAACTTGGGGGAATAACAACAAGGGGACACATTCCTTAAGATCTGACGGTGAACTCTGTACTTACCTCGGACTGTCCAAAATGGAGATGATCACCTCTACATGAAAAAATACAATAAGTCTTCTGGTTTTCTCATTGAAATCTGTAAGCTTGCTATGTATATGGACGGTTCCAGGTTGGGTGGGGGGGTTGTTGGCCAGCCCGGAGTTCCTGGTGATATTTGGTGATCTACGGGCAAGACTGACACACGGAGTTTTAATTTGGAAATCCTACTAGATTGGTGTTGATATGTCAGTTGCAGATAGGACATTCTAGCGAGACTGAAGCACTGTTGTTGGTTGCAGGACTAGAAGAGGGAAGTTCTAGCGAGATTGGATACACTGTTGGTGTTGTTGTCAGTTGTAGACTGATAAGACCTCTAGCGATATCAGGCAGTGCAGTTGAGATAGGGGAGAAATTCTAGCAGACGGGGAATCCCAGCTAACCAGTATGTCGACGGCGGAAGGTATCGTAGTAGTGTTGTCTAATAAGCAAAATAAGCGGTGAAATTGCTAGGTTTCTCAAGTTTGTGAGGTGTAACGAGGGCCTGTAGAGGGGCTCCAGTCAGTCTCAGGATGTAGTGGTGAGAAAGAAGAGAAGAAAGAAGCATGAAGAGAAGGTGAAAGGTTTTGTGTTCATTGTGGGGGTTTCACCCAGCACGGGCCTTTCACTAGCGACTCAATTGTGATGCGGCTCACCAGCTGTGAAAAACAATAATGGTATGGCGGGCTTGACGATAGCAATGCTATTTAGAATTGCTTGGCTACATAATCAAGCTTGGGTGATAATTAATACAGCTGAAGGACTTGGAGAGCTCAAAAGATAGGCTCAGGCGCATGAGCTCTTAAATAATGATAGGGATAATGAATAGGATAGATGTTTAATTTGGTTAATAGACTATTTGTACAATTGGCGAAGGATAAGAACATTCAACTGCTCTCGTATCATAATGGATGCTGATTCTCAGTGCGTGGGAATGTGCACTAATTGTGCCAGTCGTAAGAAGGTAATGTCCCCCTGTGGGTGGCATCGAGACGTCCAAATCATGCTTATACTACCTGTACACACAAAGTTTCAGAGTGCCAAACTTGTCTACCGTCCAGTCTACTACTCTCTCACATTCCGACAACGTCCTGACACTTTTCTGTCATCTATCAGATGAGGTCATCTGGGATCCGTGTACCTTCCGCCCCCAAGGCTCCCACACCCCCTACACCTTCTAGAACTGCCACGATGTGTACTACTTCCGCTGCCTGCCTCCGGAATCGTGTTCTAAGTGCATCGACTAGTCAGCCTTTCCTCTGCCGATGAAGGTGGCATATCTTGAATACACTACTATACCTGTAACGTATTGCTAGGAAAGGTCTACTTCTCGTGTTCACACCAACACCCCCCATTATTTGTCTGTATGTGATTGTATTGTCCCCCCCGGTGTGTGTGTGTAGGTCCCAATCTTATCCCCGCGACCCCCCCCCCCCGTTAAGTACTATGTCAGATTAGGATCAGATGATCTCCCTTGCTTTCTCATTACTCAACTTTAATTGGATAGTCTCATTAATTAGACCCTGTTCTCCGTGAGATTCTGGATGAAGACAATTAAGGAAAATGTCCGAGTTGATCTCATATGAACTGCAGTTTAGCGTCCACCATCCGAGTTCATGAGCGGTTTCGACCAGTAGCGAATCAATTTCCCATATCGCCCAGAGTGCTAGGTGCAACGGAAACGTCTTGGGACCCCCTGCCTCACATAGAGACACAATTGTCCATCAAGACTAGACACCAGACCTCCCTGCTGTATCTGACAGATTGAATCGCCTCCTCTAGGTTCTCAATCTGAAGGCTCCCTATTCAGCAGCCTTTGCGTGTACGCATTTGACAAATCTCCCCATGTTCTGTTTCAAGCGCTCCATAGTGGAAAGCGCAGCACACAAAGACCACTCGCAGTAGGCGCGGGCCTTTCTCAGAAAGACGGACATGCATATGTTCATTAATTTCCGTAGGGATACACTTCAGCATGAGCTCATTAAAGTGACCACAATTATTAGAGATTCGCCAATTGGCCTTTATATCTCCCACCCAACATGCCTATCCACCGGCCCACAGGCAATCTACTCCTTGTAATCTTTACATTATTCATGCTAATATTGGCTCCCTTGTCATTCTGAAGTTAGCAATATGCCATATCAACATAGCCTATTTCCCAATTTGGCTTCTTTCTAGGTTTGTAGCAATTCCTGGCTCTGCCCTTCCAGACATGCAATTTACGAACAATAACCGACACTATTAAACTAGCCCGCCCCCCCCCTCAACCTCCCCGCATGGACACTTGCCAGGGCATATGTGATTTCGCCTCTCATGGTTTCGTCCCTCACAGCGCCTGGCTTCAAGCTTAAAATGTGTTTAGTGCCTGTGTCATCTTTAAGAACATCTCTATATACTTGTAAGGCAAATAATGCTTATGATAGGCAACATTCCATCTTGTCATGGCATAAGGACCACCTGCTAGTGGTGCACTCTGGCAGAAGCATCCATGAATCCCCCTTATAGCAACTCATAGCCTCCTACTCTCTAATTTAATCCACCCTTAATATCATTAGACAAGTATCCCAGTAGAAGAGTTTGTCGACAGCAGCATTACTATTTCTGGTTACATTTAATATGCACTATAACCAATGGCTTCTGGAAATAAGCTACTAATTAGCAGCATAGCTCCACTCTTCCAGAATAGCAATGACTCTGTCAGCAGGAATTGTATTTGCTTCTTCTTGAGAGGTCGATTTAATCGACACGTGACTCCACGTGCTCGCTGCCTGCATGCCAGTGACATCGATTGAGATTGATTGTGGTTATGTGAAAACCCACTGAACCTCAGGATAAAAATTTAGCATGCAGGATAATGGCTAGGCATCTCCCAATAAACTACTATATCCTCCCTTAGTTCCGTGGACATCGAACAGTCCTTAATGATAAAAATTATGAAGAGTAAGCACTCTCTCTCCCCTCTCTCTCCCCCCCCCCCAGTAGATGCTATATACCTCTCTCCTATTCAAGTGAACCAGATTGCGCATGCCAACTACAGTATCCAGATAAAAACATTGCCAACTATGTCACATGTCTACGAGGACGTCTCAGACAGTATACCCACACAGACATATCTCTACATGGAAAGACTTGAGTCTCATTGCAACCAAGCATTATAAGCACTGGTGGATGGTTTGGCGATAATACAAGGTTTCTCTGAATTGACTCAAAGAGGTAACGACGACTAGATTCCCGGAAGGAACTACCACTTGGTGATGGAATTCCTGTTCTCAAAATGGAGCAATTATGGCACGTGTACGCCTGCTTCTGAAAGTTCAACAAGGTATATCTACGTCTTGCTTGAGAAGTGTTATTACAATGGATACAATTACCTGCTTGGCACCATCAAGGTTTTGCAATAACCTAAAGTTAAGATATAACAGACCTCTATTAGTTACTACTTCTATGTTTATAATTGCTTGAAAGGATCGCATTATAAGAACGAATCACTGGATGGTAAGCTGACACCAGATGTTCATTTGGTGATATGGAATTAGGAAAGTTCTGAGGTTCGTTTATCGCACAAAGCCCTGGAAAAGAAGGAGCCCTCAAAAGACCTTAGGATAAACGCAAATATCATTATCCAATGTCATATGTCCTGCCAAGATGAACGATAATGTTTAGCCCTAATCAGTTAATGCGTTTTCTAACACCCCCTTCAACCTAGCTCGTCCTTTGTCCATACCCATCATTAATGTCGAGGGCATATTTCGCATCTTTTTCGCTAATTTCTTCCTGGAAGTGGTAACTTACACCCTCTTGCTATACTTTCCCTCTTTGTCCACTCGCTAAACTTACTGCCAGGACATAGGACAATGCACACCACGCCACCAGGATATTTGCGAGTGGCCCCAGTTACCCATAACCAATCCTTGCGGGACAGACCCGTCCATACCACTGGATACACCACCAACTCTAGGGCCCCTTCATCACGTGCTTTTCAAGTGCAGAATCAGGAGCTCCGACACTAAAGAGACCAGCAGCAAGAATTATGTTACCTATAGACCTAATGCCCATATCCACCCCATATCGGGGACAATGATATGCACATCAATGACCCCCATTACTTCAGTCGATCTACCTCCACTAATTGTTTCAATATCGACATTATAGAACGATAATAGGCAAGTCCGATTGTCTACACTCAAACTCTTCTTACCTTCACTAAATACATCTCGAGGACCCTGTCTCTACTGTCTCAAGTGCTCCCACCTTGTAGTGGCAAGTTAAGCCCTTACTATTTCTAGTTTGATGGCAACTGGGCAGCAGGGCTACCGTTTATTCAAGCTCGGACATGAAGACACTTCTCAAGTCATCTCTCATTCTCCTTGTATGTCACTTCAGGTCCCTGCATAATGTTTGAGTAGTTTGAATAGGAATGCCTCACTTAGAAAAATTACATTCAAATCTCTCTATAGATCCCACTACCTAGATGTAATGTAAGATTAGACTCATATTGTAGATCATGTCACCCTCATGAATGTGCGTCTACGCCAGCTAATTCCTTCCGTACGCGTTGGACATACAAAAAGTGTAGTAGACCAGTTCAATAGATGTGATAGCAACATTTAGGTTACTCCAAAACTTTGGCGCATCTTTTTACTTTTATTCATATTTTGCCGCGCAAAGATAGAATACTTCTTTTAGCACGTTGCCAAAGATCGGAGAATATTATTAGACAGTGAGACATCTATGATTCTTTGCACGCGCCAAAACTTTGCGCCGGCAAACAGTTAGAAAACCAGTCAGCACATAGTTCAAAGATGGTACTGCTTGACGCCTTGAGTCTCGTCGCTATTTGGGCATTCAGACTGCCCACCTGTATGTTATAAACCTTAAAGAAGAACAGTGGGTCTAATTCTCGGCACCAGTATCGATACTCTAAAGTGATATAAAACTGGTCTATCAGTGTCAGGATTATAAATGTCGCCCATTAGTCTCACAACAGTGCCATCTATTTTTTTCTTTTTATTACTCAGCGCTTACTCCAGAAACTAAAGCTGCTATCTTGTTATGATGAGGGATGGAATGCATCTCGACTACCTTCACCACTTCCAATGAATGAATCTGTTTACTCCAATAGTCTCCCTTAAAGATTGATATTTCTCCATTGGGGAAATAGACTTCAGCTATCCCTGATACTATGCTAACATCTACCAGACACTGTGTGGTTAAGGCCGTATGATCTTGGACGCACCCCAGTACCTCCAGTGGAGGTTTTTTTCAAACCAGAGGCTACCATCCTTCGCTTATCACAGTACCCACTCAAGCCTGTGCAAGAGGCCTCTCTACAAGACTAGATCTCTGGAGATCTCGATTGTCCCGAACTCCCCACTAATCGCCTATCCACACTAGTCCCATTTTACAGGATTATTCATCCCATAAAAAATAACCACACAATTCAAACAAAATATATACTCCAAACACCCTCTTTATCAACACCTTTCTACCCCCAACCCCAAAAACCCCTCAATCCCTATACACATCATTCTTTATCCCACCTTCATAACAACCACAAATCTTCATCCAAAACAAATCATATCCCTACACATATTCCCCAAATAGACAAAGAAAAACACCACCAAAATTCCACCAAACCAACAAGAAATACCTACCTCCCCACCCCATTATATAACACCCTACCCAAAAATTTTCCCTTCCAAAACTATTTTCATCATTCTCTCACCTCTCTCCCCAATACAATTCCACCACATAATTCCCCCCCCTAAACAATAAACCAATTCAATTATCAACCATACTCCCATTCAACCCCTAATCTACCATTCCAAATACTCTTCATCCCCCAATCAATTCCACCCCTCTCAAAACAATCTATATTCTATCATTCTAATTCCCCACCATCCCTTAATAATCACTATTTATTCTTCCCCAACTCACACCCAAACCACACAAATACCTCTCCAAACCTTCCCATAAATTCTCTACATTCCCCCCTATATCTTCCCTTCATATTCCAAAAAAACACCACATAACAACTCCCTATTCACTTATTCCAACATAATCTTTCCAAAATCTCCCCTCCCCAAAATTCACCCCAAATCCCACAAAATTTCTACCCACCTTCCCCAATACAATCCCGCCACATTCAAACTACTCTCCCCCCCAAATACCCCACTCTCCCATCTAACCCATCACAAAACCAACCAAACCATAACATAACCCCCTCATCCACTTTCAACACACCACATCCCTGTTCACTCTCACTAACCAAGTTGTTGTGTTGTGTGTGCAGCCACAACCTATCAGTGTGCCCACTGATGTCCGTGTCGTTGCCAGTGCACTCTTCACACTCACCGATCAATACTAACAGCATATTAGTTGTAGCATCAGAAGCCCCACTGAATCCTACTGCACGCTGATGTGTATCTGCTGTTACCAGTGACGTCGATTGATGCCCAATTCACTATTTATCTCACATAATACATCTCCCTCTTTTTCGCTATGATCTCTCTGTATCATGTCCCTACACCCAGTACTGAAGAGAGCTTCCGCTATCTATTCCCCAGAAATGCACCACTCAATGTGCTGCACACTCACCTCACTACATTATCACAACCATACTTTCGAACTCATAATGTGTTCTATTATCTCCTTATCCACGTCGTTGACCACGTTCTGATAACGGAGAAAACCGCGAAAGATACTGCGCTCAATAGACTCCACATCCTCATCTCACTCGGCCCCTCCAGATAGCTATGTCATAGATCTAAACTTCATTGTGTCAGACTCTATGATGATCCCCGTGTAAAGAGTATAAGTATTCCTCAACGATATACATAGTCTACTGCGCTAGTTCTATCGCATGTGTCATCATCTACGTGCGGACTGATCCTCTCTCAGTGACCACATTGTTCCGTCCGCCCTCTTTCCCTTAGACTGCAAGCCAAAGCTAAACAAGATCACTACTCGACGCTCCTAATGGAATTGTATCACTAATGTTGTGAGAGATCCAAATTGTTGTGCACAACGCAGCGTCTGCTTCTGTCTCGTTATGCAACTGCTTCTGCCTCTAGCTAACACGCAAAGACGCTTGTGTGTGTCTCCTACCGAGTGCCCTCCCATACGCCAGAACGAGCTCACGACTCCTCGCGCATGGCTAAAGGCGAGTTCAGAATACTACCACCACGCTAACCCTACCTGCTGTACACAGTCTATAGACTATCCACAAAAACATGTTGAGTGAGAAGCAAGAGCCCGTGTGCAGTGACTCCTGGAATCTCAGCAGTGTCAGGACAGCCACTACTCGCGCTCATCAATAATAGGACAGCTCCATACACAGATGCGTGTGTCGCGCGTACTCGCCTGTGGGACCCGCATGTGTTAAACTCGACCTACAGAGGGCTCCGATAGGAAAAACAGGTGTGAGTAGTCTGTTATGGTGCTCTCCAAAGAGAGTCTTGCATAAGAGTCTCTTCAGATACGGATGACTCTTTGCAGATTGCCCTGTGGCGAAAGACCAGGGAGATACTTTGGTTATCTAAATAAGTGAGAGCTCAGCGTGCACAGATAACTGATGCGGCCAGAGTATTAAACAACCTTGCCGTCACGAACATGTGCCGCTAGGTCAGGGACTTTTGATGAAGTATATGGAACATCAGAGGATTCTCGTTCAGCCTATGGTAGATCCTAAGCCAGGGCAGTTGCTCCCTCTAAAGGGTAACTGTCGATAGAAATAGCTTATAAGTAATAGTTTATCTAGGAGTTGGAATAAGATCGTGTACGTGCGTGAATGTACTTGTAGTGGTACGTTGTGGCGGGCGTGAGTGTTGAGAGATTCGCAGAACAAATTCACACATGAAGTCGCGCAAATTGTGTTTTTTTGGTCATTTCACGTCCTCTAAAAATAAAAGTGATAAAAAAAGTTGCATGTATTCCAAACTGGTAGCAAGTCCCTATGTAGAAGTACAAAGAAGGTATTGGTTGCAGAAAATAGCAGCCCTCGCTTTAACGATTGATAGGGGTCCAAACAGTGGCACAACCCCTGTAAAGGGAACAAGGTCCTTCATGATCCCCTTTTTTGGTGGTGATGCTCTGCTGGTGTAGCCCAGAAACAACACCAAATGCAACACACCCGCCCGATACAAAAATTAAAGAGAAATAAAAAAAGATAAAAGAAAAAAGAACAAAAAAATAAAAAGAAGCTGGGGGCTAGGTCTGGCAGCAGTGGTGCTGTTGGGCCACTGGGCTGTGCCCCTCATCTGTGTGGCTGTTTGCTGCGGCATGGTTGGCACCATGTCTCGAGTGTTAATCCCCATGTTACTAGTAGGGGACCCACTAGAAAGTGGGGCAAGTGTGGTCTTATACCGTCTCTGATCAAAAAGTTTGATAAGATCCTCCTGTTAATTTTCTGTAAAACAAATTTGCTGTGAAGCGAGTAATATCAAGAATTATAGCAAGGAGGGGTATGTGAGCTTGGATCCATGTTTCTCTTTTACATATGATCCATTTGTATTAATTGGAAAACTAATTGGTAAAAGCTTATTTACCGATAGAAGCCTTGCCACTAGTGTGAAGAGCGCCTAACCCCGAATGATCAACTGTTATTTCTGCTTCTGGCCACAACATGTCTTCTGTTTTGGCCCGACTGCAGGGAAATGTGGATATAAAACAGTGTTTGCAAAATGTAAAAATTTGATCTATGCGAATTAAAGTGAAAAAGTTCAATACATGAAAAGAATCACTGCAACAGCTAACTACGTGTATAAATCAGATAATTGTTTAAATTGTATTTAGGTTTAAAGTTGAATTTCAGTATAAAACTTAATTTGTAGTAGTTTCCTGACAAAATTTTGTTATGGCGATAAAAGAAAACTTCAAATGATTCTGGGACAAGGTTTATTGAAAAGTAACTATTTAGGAAAACTGAGTCACTGAATACTTTTTGTAGTGCAGTTAGAAGTGTTCCCAACATAGACAAGATATGCCATAATATCTTGTAACCGCAGGCTCTGACTGGACTACTTAAAACATAGCTGGAATCCAGATTACCCCGCCCATATGCAGTGATTGACAGCTTTCCCTGTATTAATGTGTATGCAGTGCAAACTGTCAATCACTGTATGTTGGTGGGGTCAACTGTACTTTCAGTTTTACTTTCAAAGATTGTCTCTGCTTTTTATTCAGATACATCTCTCCAAAATTTTATAACCCAATAATATCACAGATTCAGGCACCTCTCTCTCTACCATATAACCCTATATTATGGTATGCAGATAGGTATGTCCGTTTCTGCTCCAACCAAGATAAACGGAATAAACGGCAATGAGAAAGAAGGGGGGGGGGGGTAGGACAGACAGCGTCTACAATAGGTGTTGTAGTTTAGTTGTCACAATAAAATATCAATTTATCTAATTGCTCACCTGAGCTTGTTGTACAGTATATGGTACAACACATATAAAGTGCTCATCGATGGGATCCCACCATCCAGCTGCCAGCACCTCCGTGTCCACTCGTACGCCTTACCCACAGGAGTAGGAGGATAAATATATAGCTTGTATACCTGCTTCTGGCTATGCCACCACAGGTAAAATAGGAGGTAATTCTAGCGCTTATATGTCCAATAGAATTCCCGAGTATTAAAATATTACCATAAGAATATAAATCCTCATCTATTTTATGAGAGATTTATTTAAGATAATCACAATAAAAACAAGGGACTCAACGCGTTTCGCGTGCCTCCTCGCACGCTTCATCAGGAGTATTAACTATGTTCACAAAGTGCATTCTTTAAATAGTCACCAACAAAACAACCTCTTTTTAGATAAACCAATCACATATTCTCCTTTCCCAATTATATCCCATGGAAGATTTCTCCCAAATTACATCACATTTTTATAAAACACCTACCACCATAAAAGTTGCAATACATACACATTCTATGCAATCTATACAATATGGCTACTACCTGTTATGAAATACCATCCTCCCTGTTTCTCCTCCTCATGTAGCTGCCTCTCCTGTAGGTAACTCGAGTTCCGACGCCGGCTCTGCAGCCGGAAACGGAAGTTCGCGTCACCTGCCAGGAGCCGGTGACATCACCATCTGGCCTCAAACAGGCATTGAGCATGCTCAATGCCAGTCCTGCACTCCAGAACATCGTACCATGCTCAGACTACATAGAATAGATAACTAGTTTGTAATTTGTAGTCTGTCTGCCAGATATATAAAAAATATACATATCGAAGCAAAGGGGGGATTTCTAAGCCTATTTATTACAATATACTCACTCACAAAGATTAAAAAACGTTTTTTTTTTAATATATGTATATATGTATATTTTAACAAATTTTAATTAATATAAAATTTTGTGAATAAGTCTTAGACAGTTATTTATTAAAAAAAAAACAAAAAAACAAAAAACTTTTTTTTAATCTTTGTGAGTAAGTATATTGTAATAAATAGGATTAGAAATCCCCCCCTTTTCTTCTATATGTATATTTTTTATATATCTGGCATACAGACTACAAATTACAAACTAGTTATCTATTCTATGTAGTCTGAGCATGGTATGATGTTCTGGAGTGCAGGACTGGCATTGAGCATGCTCAATGCCTGTTTGAGGCCAGATGGTGATGTCACCGGCTCCATGCAGGTGACGCGAACTTTCATTTCCGTCGGAACTCGAGTTACCTACAGGAGAGGCAGCTACACGAGGAGGAGAAACAGGGAGGATGGTATTTCATAACAGGTAGTAGCCATATTGTATAGATTGCATAGAATGTGTATGTATTGCAACTTTTATGGTGGTAGGTGTTTTATAAAAATGTGATGTAATTTGGGAGAAATCTTCCATGGGATATAATTGGGAAAGGAGAATATGTGATTGGTTTATCTAAAAAGAGGTTGTTTTGTTGGTGACTATTTAAAGAATGCACTTTGTGACATAGTTAATACTCCTGATGAAGCGTGCGAGGAGGCACGCGAAACGCGTTGAGTCCCTTGTTTTTACTGTGATTATCTTAAATAAATCTCTCATAAAATAGATGAGGATTTATATTCTTATGGTAATATTTTAATACTCGGGAATTCTATTGGACATATAAGCGCTAGAATTACCTCCTATTTTACCTGTGGTGGCATAGCCAGAGGCAGGTATACAAGCTATATAACCCTATATCTCACAGAGCTCAGCTCCTCTCCTCTACCATATAACCCTATATATCACAGAGCTCAGCTCCTCTATCATATAACCCTATATATCACAGATCTCAGCTCCTCTCCTCTACCATATAACCCTATATATCACAGCTCAGCTCCTCTCCTCTACCATATAACCCTATATATCCCAGAGCTCAGCTCCTCTTCCTCTATCTTATCACTCTATATATCACAGAGTTCAGCTTCTCTCCTATATCATATAACCCTATATATCACAGAGCTCAGCTCCTCTTCCTCTATCTTATCACTCTATATATCACAGAGCTCAGCTCCTCTCCTCTATCATATAACCCTATACATCACAGAGCTCAGCTCCTCTTCCTCTATCATATAACCCTATATATCACAGAGCTCAGCTTCTCTCACTCTATCATATAACCCTATATATCACAGAGCTCAGCTTCTCTCCTCTATCATATAACCCTATTTATCAATGAGATCGGCTTCTCTCATCTACCATATAATCCTATAGATCACAGAGCTCAGCTCCTCTCCTCTATTATATAACCCTATATATCACAAACCTCAGCTTCTCTCATCTATCAGATAATCCTACATATCACAGAGCTCAGCTTTTCTCCCTCTATCATATAGCCCTATATATCACAGAGCTGGGCTACTCTCCTCTATCATATAATCCTACATATCACACAGCTCAGCTTCTCCCTCTATCATATAACCCTATATATCACAGAGCTCAGCTTCTCTCTCCCTCTATGATTTAATTCTATATATCACAGAGCTGAGCTTCTCTCCTCTATCATATAACCCTATATATCTCAGGGCTCAGTTTTTCTCCTTCTGTCTTATAACCCCATATATCACAGAGCTCAGCTTCTCTCCTCTATCATATAACCCTATATACCACAGAGCTCAGCTTCCTCCTCTATCATATAACCCTATATATCAGAGCTCAGCTCCTCTCCCTCTATCATATAACCCTATATATCACAGAGCTCAGCTTCTCTCCTCTATCATATAACCCTATATATCACAGAGCTCAGCTTATCTCCATCTATCATATAACCATATATATCACAGAGCTCAGCTTCTCTCCTCTATCATATAACCATATATATATAACAGAACTCAGCTTCTCTCCTCTGGAGTTGATTCCTGGAGCCCACCAGTACAGCTGATTCCTGAGGTCCACCAGTGGAGCTGATACTTGTTCCCACCAGTGGAGTTGATTAATGGGGGCCCAACAGTGGAGTTGATTATTGAGGGCCCACCAGTCTAGTTGATTCTTGGGGCCCAAAAGTGGAGTGGATTCTTGGGGCTCACCATTGGAGTGGATTCTTGGGGCCCACCAGTGGAGTGGATTAATGTGGGCCCACCAGTGGAGTGGATTAATGGGGGCCCACCAGTGGAGTTGATTAGTGGGGGCCCACTAGTGGAGCTGATCCTTGGGGCCCACCAGTGGAGTTGATTAGTGGGGGCCCACTAGTGGAGCTGATCCTTGGGGCCCACCAGTGGAGTTGATTCTTGTTGCCACCCATGGTTGAGTCTTGGGGGCCCACCAGTGGAGCTGATTTTTGGAGCCCAACAGGGGAGTGGATTCTTGGGGCCCACCAATGGAGTTGATTAATGGGGCCCACCAGTGGAGTTGATTATTTGGGGTCCACCAGTGGAGTTAATTCTTGGGACCCACCAGTGGAGCTGATTCTTGGAACACAACAGTGGAGCTGATTCCTGGGGCCCCTACAGCTACCATACTTTAAATGAGTGCACATGCCTCTTGCACTCTTTTATAGCTTTTCTCACTGCAAGGCAGCCTAAAGCCCACCGTGACCAGAGGCCCAACAGGGGTTTCCGCTGCTCCCCTTCTGACCATTCTAGCGGGTTTACATCAAATATATATTTTTGTGGCTATGATTGATAAGTTTATGTATATAAATAATTCTACCAACGCTCAACAATGTGACGTCGATTTAATCCTGTACATAAATATTACATTTTCAACATTTACATTCTAGAGTGCAGATATGTAACCCACGTACCTCCCTTTGCGTTATATCACGAGTGCTGGATGAGATTTGTAATCATACACAATGCACACTCCATTCCCTTCTTTCTGGCTGTTTGACAGGGACAGAATGATTTACAGTATGTGTGGAGGAAATAGCTCATTGCCAAACACAGCTTGATACAAACGGTGCAGCAAAAAAATGACTTTCTATAAAATAATAATAGCCCGATATTTACTCTGACTCTACACAGATGTAGCAGAGCTAAGCTATTTGGTGTAACTCACTGTAGTATTATCAAGAGTAATACATAGCTCTGATCCTAAACATCCTTGAGCACGTCTTTCAACCAAGGATAAACTGTAAGTAGGCATTTTATATTCTGAATGTACTGAATAGTTCACTTGAATGGGAGCTGTATTGCAGGTCCTTGTACAGTGGCTTGATGGTTTGGACAGGTAGACAGTGATGGGTGGGCGCCACAAAGGTCTAAAACCCACTTATCGTAGGTGATCATTTATCTTACCAATATGTTATCTTCTCATACTTGGGAGCAGAAAATAGTAAAGCTTTCCTATGTTTACTATTACATTTTTATGGTGAAAAGTAGTCTGTGCTTATTTTTTTTATTTTTTTTTACATTTTCAGTATGAATATGACAATATTTACTTATAAGAGGAAAACGGAGCCCCATGATTCAATGAAAGCAGTGCTGCAGGTGTGTATAATGAGCAATAGGAAAATAAACAGAGGCAGAAAATACCAGTTTAGTCCTGGAAAATAGCAGAAAAGCTATACAAAATGACTCATCAGTGATGTCAATACAGCCATACACAAGTAATGTTGGTTCAGGAAATAAACATATACGTGTCCAAGACTTCTCTCGTGCTTCCCCAATTCTCTGGAACTCATTACCCCAACATATAAAACTCTCTTCCACTTTCACCAGCTTCAAAAGCAACCTGAAAACCCATCTCTTCAGGTTCACCTATAATCTATGATAACCCCGCTGTTACTACATCCCCCACAAACATGTCTGCCCCCCGCCTCCTGTCTCCTTCCCCCTTCCTTGTTGATTGTAAGCCTTCGCGGGCAGGGTCCTCTCTCCCTCTGTACCAGTTGTTAGTCATCTATTGTCACCATTGCACTTGTTTGGCTTATGGTATGTAACCCCCTTGAATTTACAGCGCCCTAGAATCAATGGCGCTCTAAAATAAATAATAATAATAATATTTCAAAATAAAGGCTAGCAAACCTCAAACAATATTCAGATTCAAAAAAACTAGAAATAGAACAAAGCGCAAAAAAGTCATAGAATAAAGAATGTCAGCTGAAGAAATAAAGAAATAGTGCTGGAGAAGAAGAAAAAGAAGGGGACCTATAAACCAGAGTCCTACAGGGCTGGGATGATGGGTAGACAACCACCAAGGGAGCCACTTAATCCCAAGCAAAAAATGGGCGCAAGGTGGGGTAGTGTGGGCTGAATTTTTCATTGAGGAGGGGGGACTATATGCCTTATTTGCCTAGGGCACCACAATATCTTGTCTCACTCCTGCCTACAGGTCATGTGGAAAGGATGAAAATATGCCAACATAAAACCTGCATGGTATTGGCAGGGCAATATGTCCTCTTTAGCCCCACCCTGAGGTGGAGTACAGCTTTTCCATGCCAGGCAGTGATGGGGACCTGGCTAAAAGATCCCGAAACATCTCGAAAATCAGTACCACCTATACATCCTATACATGTAGAAGTACTGCTCCATATTAAACTCTTCAGTTTCCACCGGAATACCATGCTCCTTCACCATATATAGTTCACATACGATGCCCATAGAAGCAATAATATTAGCAGATCTCATACTTACATGGTCTATATACAAATAGGTGGAGTCATGATCTTCCTTGTCCCCACCTTCTTGATCACAGCACAACAAATGATAACTTGTCATCAAAATCTTCTCACAGCACCAGAAAGAGCCACTTTAGTGCCCAACATCACCGAACGCTCCCATATTTGGGATTTCTGTGCCATGATCTATGTTTCAGTCTCTGGATGAACCGGTTTATCATTTATTTGCTGAAAACACATTAGGACAACTGTTAGGCTTGATGGTATCTTCAGAAGACAACCCCCAATAAGTAGGGTTGTCCTTTTCAAGGTGATCTCTCCGCCTTATAAAAGGTTTCAGGCCAGTGGTGGATGGCAATTTGGGCCTACAGATTCTACAATTTTTTTGGCCGACATCAGAGGACACATCTTTAACTCCTTAATGACCGCCCACCGTCTTTTGACGGCGGGTATTTCAGGTCGTTCGTCTGCAGCAACATCTTTTGACGTCGCTGCAGACATCGGAGTTTGTGGCTCCGGGTGCCGCAGCAGCACTGAGATCGGGCTGTACTACACAGCCCTGTTCCCAGCGCAGCTCCTGCGATCGTCACCGCAGCGCAATCAAAGGGTTTCCCTGCTCTGCCAGGTGATCGGAGCACCCGGTGACCCAACAGAGCCTGGGGAACGGCTGCACAGTCAGCCCTGGGGAGCTAGAGTAACCCCAGGGCTGTCTGTGTAAGAAGCCAGTGATCAGGCCAGACTGTGAGCTGTCCTGATCACTGCCTGTGTCAGACTGACACAGATTATAATGTATTAGCATATATAATTATGCTAATACATTACTAAGTGTTAAAAAACAAACAAAAAACAAACCAAAAAACAAGTAACACAGTTCTCCCTTCAGGGGATTTTTAAAAAAGTTAAAAACATAAAAAGGGTAAAAAAAAAAAAAAAAAAAAGTAAAAAATAAATAATAAAATAAATATTTTATAAAAAATAATTGTGCATATATTATACACACAAAAAAACCTACACATATTAGGTATCCACACAACCGTAATAACCTGTAGAATTAATATAAGAAGTTATTAAGTGTGAAATGTGAATGGTGTAAAAAAAAAAAATATAAAAAAATGTTTTTTGAAAAAAATAAAAATAAAATTCTGCAATTATTTATAAGTGAACTTAAACTATTCCACCACAAAGTACAACTTGTCTTAAATAAAACGAGGCCTCACACAACTGCATCATTGGAAAAATAAAACAAGTTACAACTGTTGAAACACAAGGAGGCAAAAACTAAAAAAATGTTCTGGTCATTAACTACTTTTCAGGCGTTCGGCTCAAATGGATCACCATTTGAGCTCAAGTATCTTGAGTTATTGGATTATTTTTGTATTATCTATGTCACTTTTTGTGATTATTTGCATTGCATTGTCTACAGTTCTGAGAGCAACCTGTCCTTCTAGCATTATTGTGGTGGATCATATTATCCCCCAAAAATAGAAAGTTGAATATGGGTGTCAGCCTACTAGAGGTTTCATTGCTGCCTTTTTTTGTGAACTCCGTTTGGAAGGTTTTTTTTATATGATAAATTTTGGTTAAAAATAATGAAAGCTAATCCTCAACAACTTGACAGCATTAGCAGTGTTTTATTTGGCAGGGCAATTATACAACTGATCCTAGAGTCTGACGAATTACCCCTATACACCATCCTACTGTGATACCATCCTATCATAGCTTTCCTATACTTACTAGAGCACAGGAAGCTTGTAGCTTTCTGGCCATTGAGGACTGCCGTCACTAGGATATGCTGGTTAAGATAGTTGTACCAGCTATGATAAGTTACACTAGAAGTGGTCACCTTTATTCTTAACAAACTGATCCCCCTGAATGTTTTGTATAAGAATCAAAACATTTAGGGCAACATGTCAGAATTGGGCTTCGCCATTTTTTGGGTGTATTTTGTGCTAAAAAACTGTCGTAAACCTATTCTATATATTAATGAACAGTCATACACCAAAACTAGCTGCAGTTTCCGCCAGGTACTACACATTTAAAGGGGTTGTCTCGCTACAAGGGTTGATTTTTATGTTAAAGATCTTGCAAAATCAAATCACTTTGCAATATGTGTCCATTAACAGTGTCCTACCTATTCCTAGATATCCCCTCTTGTATGGGCTGCATCAGCTCCTCAGGTTGCTATAGATACCGACCTGTTCATTCTCTCATGATAGGCTGACAGCACTGGTTGCTATAGCTACAGACCTGGCTTCTACTACAGCCTAGTGGAAGCCAGTAAACACACCCCTGAATTCAAAGTGAAACCAAGAAAACAGGACTTAGGTAAGATGAATCGATGTAGTGAGACAATCCCTTTAAATGTGCCTAAGATATACTATGCAAGCCATGCCACAAGCCAGATTTAAGACAGGTTCATACATTTGGGTGCACTATACAATCATTTAATGTGCCTTAAAACTGGCGTAGCAGCGCCTCTTTTCTGACATGTCGCCCAGACCCAGTGTTGCCTTCATAGTCAGTTTTTGCTGATACTTACTGTTTAGATTGTAGTAAAAACAAACCATTTTAGTTGTACCTGATAACGTCTTCAACTGTTGTAACAGATTTCCATCTGATTAAAGAATTGTATTTTTTAAAATTTTTGACTTGTCATAGTGATGGAACAGGATGGAAGCAGCACTGATATCCCAAATGAATGGTGCCTGATGAGCTGCACCCGACCACTCTCTAGTGAACCAGTCCACACTAAACAATATAAATGTTCAAAAAGAATTTTTAATGCGTCAGCCTGTCAGGGGGATCCCATAAAATGTATTGAACTAAGTACATATTGCAAAGAAGCCACTTTTCAGCCAACACAGTATCCTGCTGCTTGATAAAGGTCAGTGTGTGGGTCAAAATGTTACTTTTTGTGCTATTAATTTTTTTTTTAAATTTTGTGGGATGCTGCCGATATGCTAATGCCTTGAAACATTCTTTTTGGACAAGTCAGAAGTTTTGATCAATGGGGTACCAGGTGCTGCCCCTTCTCCCTTTCACTGATTGCTAAAACGAAATGGCTTAATAAAATGATACACATAATTTAAGGGGACACTGCCGTCAGAAAGGAAAATGTCTGTTAAATCAATATTATTAGAAAATTATTTTTCTTAGAATTTTTGGCAATTTTTTTTTTTCATTTTGTTAGTTCTTTGAAATTAAAAGTTACATACAAAACATTATTCTTCTGCAGCTGTGAGAAGAACTTTTTTTAGGCAGGGCAGACAAATCTTACTTAAGCTACTACTTATTTCTACACAGTCTCATTACACATAGGAGGTAATGACATAATTATTGCTCTATTGTTTTCTCCACAGGGATAGATAAGATAATACTAGACCAAGTACAATACATGAAAGGAAAATATAGTAATCATCTTCTGCACTGGGGAGTAGGGGGATTTCTTCACACTTATCAGATTATGGCTGATAATATTTACACTTCTCAGACCAGAGCCTACCAGAAAGAAAGAACACCAAGCAATCCTCTCACAGCTTTGATATCAAATGTCACAGAAGGGAAGTCAGGGAGAGTAATGTACATAGGGGAACTTTAAAAAAATATTAAAAATTCAATCAGCCAATAAAAAAAGAATCTATATAATAGTTGCATATCACTTGTCAAAAGAAAAATTTTGATGCAATTGCAGTAAGAAGTCCACAATAATGTTATTACTTAAAAAGGACAATGCATTTCATGCTACTCAGCACTCCATCGATTCTTTTTAAATACTAATGGACTTGGTAATGTGGTGTGTAACATGAAATGCGTTCATAATAAAGTTTTTACTATAGACTTCTAAGGCATGTTCACACGGCTTAAAACTGGACCTATTTCAGTCCGTAATTACGCGCCGGAGTGCGCAAATTACGGGCTGAAAACGGCCCATTCATTACGGTAATCCACAGTTCTCATAGAGAACTATGCATTACGTCTCCTCTCCCTGCTCGGAGAATCCGCCGCGGGGGGAGATAATTGACATGTGAATTACCAGCGGCGTATACGCACCGCTGGTAATGAATGTCTATGGGCTGACGAGGTCCCGGCCCCCGCTCCCGCCCCCGGCCACACGGCTTAATTGCGGGGCGTAATTACGTCCCGCAATTAAGCCGTGTGAACCTAGCCTATCTGCGATTGATAATTCTTGAATCCATATGTTGATGTTGGATAGCGAAGGTTGATGTCTTTAGATCTCAGACAGTCAAGATGCAAGAAATGTTTCCTCCGGTGCAATGGAGGATGAGTGCTTAGTGGGGTGGCTCTAGGATTCTCACGTGTTATAGTGTTTTGCCTATCTTAGCACTACCTATAAAGATGAACACAGTACACATAGGCAGAACTGCTTTTATGCTAATTGGTCTAAGATACTATACAAGTCTTCACCCTTTCTGCATAAAAGGGAATACCAATGAAATAGTCATGTATATAAATAGTTATTTGATCTAAGCCCTGTAGGTGTGGTTTACATTAAGAGGTATTCCCATCTAGGGAAATCAGATTTGGAAGCATCTTGCTGTCTCCACGGAGGATGGAAAGTTGGCCACACATGTTCACATGATATCTTTGGTTACTTTTGATTACTGTTCCAAGCACAGTCGAGTAATTGGTTTGGGTCGTGCATCCGTTTAATGCCGAAAAATGCATTTCAAAACCACTGCAATTTATATTGGAGCTTCTAAAAAGTCACAGTGCTAATTTAATGACAACATAATAATCTATCTATCTATCTATCTATCTATCTATCTATCTATCTATCTATCTATCTCAAAATCTATCTATCTATCTATCTATCTATCTATCTATCTCATACTAATATCTCTATCTATCTATCTATCTACAGTATCTATCTATCTATTTATCTACAGTATCTAACTTTCTCATATCAATCTATCTCTCTCTCTCTCTCTATCTATCTCATATCTATATATCTCATATCTATATATCTCATATCTATATATCTCATATCTATCTATCTACAGTATCTATCTATTTATCTACAGTATCTATCTTTCTCATATCTATCTATCTATCTATCTATCTATCTATCTATCTATCTATCTATCATCTATCTACAGTATCTATCTATTTATCTACAGTATCTATCTTTCTCATATCTATCTATCTATCTATTTATCTATCTATGTACCTATCCATCCCATATCTATCTATCTATCTATCTATCTATCTATCTATCTATCTATCTATCTATCTATCTATTCATAAGATTTCTCATACAGTTAACATGTAGGATACCCTGCATGTGGGTTCTTATTCTCTTTCCATAGAGTTTTTTTTAATGTAATGTGTGTGAAGCAGTAATACGAGCCAATCACTTGTGTTTACTTCTGGGATGATTATTGTCAGCCCTCCCTTGTGAGAAGTACAAGGACACAAGCAGATGTCCGCCCATTGAGACTAATGTTGATAAATCCCATTCTGGCCATCTGAAGGAAAATATTGCAAAGCATTCAGAATTTTAATACAGCACAAAGTAAACAGCACTCGGCAATCTCCAGTGTATATAGTATAAATCAAATGTCTAGAAGACATGATCATCATCATATTAGAGGTGCAGTTAACTTTGAATAGAGTCTTTTATATAGTATATAGTTGTGGCATACTTTTAGACTTACAAATTTAGAACTCGACCGACTGGGTGCAAAATCAACAAATATTTTATATTTTTATCCCTTATCTGCAAATCCATCTCTTTCATCTGCAGCTCTTTGTTTTAGAAAACATTAATCTGCACAGATGGCGAAGCATGGTAATCTCTGATTTTCTGTTACTATGTTACCAGATACGGAATGGAATTTTTAATGAAATGGCAGTTTTAAAGGGTTTATATAAAACAATGCATCTTTTATTATTTTCCGTACTATAGCTTTCTTCTTTACCCGAACATATAGATTTTATTCGAAATGTGACTATCTCTTTGGTTACACTGAGCTTTTTAAAGGAATTGTGCTGGTAATCAGCAAATCTTATAAATATTTTACCTTTGTACAGCATCAACGGCAAGCTAGCATATTCAGTGTTCTACTGGACTACCTTTAACCCATAGGAGATAAATCTGAAGACCTATCAACCATCTGCAGTATATAGAACAGGTGTATGCTCACTCTAATCTACTGGATCCCATGGGTCCTGTTATAGCTGGGGCCAATTATTATGTCAGGACCTAGTCATAGCAGAAAAAAAATCTTCCTGTCCTTCCTGTGGGTCAGTTTAACCCTGAGCATGTTGCAGATCTGAAAAAAATATAAAGGACTGTCAATATAAAAGACACCTGTCCACAACCTCAGAGTCACACTCCAAACTCCACCATGGTGAAGACCAAAGAGCTGTCGAAGGACACTAGAAACAAAATTGTAGCCCTGCAGCAGGCTGGGAAGACTGAATCTGCAATAGGCAAGCAGCTTGGTGTGAAGAAATCAACTGTGGGAGCAATAATTAGAAAATGGAAGACATAGAAGACCACTGATAATCTCCCTCGATCTGGGGCTCCACACAAGATCTCACCCCATGGGGTCAAAATGATCACAAGAACGGTGAGCAATGATACCAGAACCACACGGGGGGACCTAGAGACCTGAAGAGAGCTGGGAACAATGTAACAAAGGCTACCATCAGTAACACACTATGCCACCAGGGACTCAGATCCTGCAGTGCCAGACATGTCCCCCTGCTTAAGCCAGTACATGTCTGGGCCCATCTGGAGTTTGCTAGAGAGCATTTGGATGCAGAAGAGTATTGGGAGAATGTCATATGATCAGATGAAAGCAAGGTAGAACTGTTTGGTAGAAACACAACTCGTCGTGTTTGGAGGAGAGAGAATGTTAAGTTGCATCCAAAGAACACCATACCTACTGTGAAGCGTGGGGGGGGGTGGCAGCATCATGCTTTGGGGCTGTTTTTCGGCAAAGGGACGAGGATGACTGATCCGTGTACAGGAAAGAATGGAAGGGGCCATGTATCGTGAGATGTTGAGTGCAAACTTCCTTCCATCAGGAAGGGCATTGAAGGTGAAACGTGGCTGGGTCTTTCAGCATGACAATGATCCCAAGCCCCACTTCCAGGGGAATGAAGGAGTGGCTTCGTAAAAAGCATTTTAAGGTCCTGGAGTGTCCTAGTCAGTCTCCAGATCTCAACCCCATAGAAAACCTTTGATGGGAGTTAAAAATTCATGTTGCCCAGCGACAGACCCAAAACATCACTGCTCTAGAGGAGATCTGCATGGAGGAATTGGGCCAACATACCAGCAACAGTGTGTGCCAACCTTGTGAAGACTTACAGAAAATGTTTGACCTCTGTCATTGCCAACAAAGGATATATAACAAAGTATTGAGATGAACTTTTGTTATTGACCAAATACTTATTTTCCACCATAATTTTAAAATAAATTCTTTCCAAATCAGATAATGTGATTTTCTGGCTTTGTTTTCTCATTTTGTCTCTCATAGTTGAGGTCAACCTATGATGTCAATTACAGGCCTCTCTCATCTTTTTAAGTGGGAGAACTTGCAAAATTAGTGGCTGACTAAATACTTTTTTCCCCACTGTATCTTATAGGGGAATCTGAAGTTAAAGAGTAGTCTTCTCATCAGGATCCTGCAGGATAATAAAGAGCATCTCTTACTCTGGAGAACCTGTTTTGTTCAGCATTACACTGACAACCGATTGATCAGAATGGGTACCATGTTATCCTTTATTTGTCCTGTGGTGGCGCTGCAGGAAAATTTTACGATTCCTTTCTCACAGATTACAGCTGAACACTTGGTCTTAGCAGGGAGACACTTTGGGATGAACTTATTGACAAGGCACCTTTCTAACAAATATGGACTGTCTAAAAAGGGAACCCATTTAACCTCCACACCCCTCATTCTTTTAATATTATATTCTTCTTCTCTGTGGATGCCAGATTATCAGACTGAATAGTTAGCCTAACTGATCTCATGACCACATCCTCATCAATCAACTTCTTCTACAGTGTTCCCCCCTTGACTCCCACTTGAAAAGAGACGCCCTTTTCTGAGCGATCACCCTACATTTATAGGTTAGGGCTAGCATATTTCTGTTAGACCATTATGGTCTTTCTAGGATGAGATCCTATTGTCTATGTCTCCCTTTTCCATCCTATTCTGTGCTTTGTATTCATCTTATATTTTTGAGTAATTATTAAAGGTTAAGTTTTATTATTTTCCCTTTCTGTGACTATATTTGGCTTATCAGTGATCCCTAGTGGTTTTGATTGAGCCACTGGTTTTTTGGTTATTTTCCCCACTTGACTACCAAACATTTATATACATGGCACCCAAAGGTGAAATTTCCCATTGCTGTGATGCCAAAGTACATAAAAACTGCAGCAATACTACAAGTACATAACATCGATGCTGACGTTCACATTTTGAACCAGCAATTCAGCTTCTGCAATAGGAGGCAAGGCAGTTAAGCACAAACCAAATTCCTTATAGTTCAATTATTGCTCTCACAAGGTTAAGGAGGGTATCACCGAGTCTATACTGGGTTTTTAGCTGAGTTCCTCCAACTTACTGCTTTCACCCATCTCACATAACCTTTCCGCTTTCTTTATCTGCTGTAAGAAACTGGCTGCAGAAGGAGCCTTCACCACTGATTTGTCTACAACAGGAGACAAAGAACATCAAGCCACACGCTTTGGAAAAGCCCCATCTTCTCAGCCATCAGCCAATGAAAAATTAGAGAGATCCGAACGAAACATCAGAGATCTCCTCAAGATTTCTACAAGAGGTTTGTTAGTTTGTAGAGTTTTTGTTTTTTACATCTTTTTGAAACAAACATTATGGATCTTCTATTTCCTTATTGTTCACTTTTAGATGTTGTATTTTCTTTACATCAATTTTGATTATCAGGAACTCATGCTTGTATTGTATCAGCATTTTATCAACACACTTTACAGGAGCTTATAAATGATAAATGTCGACTGAGTAAATATGATCGAGATCTTGAAACATCAGAAACAGATACAAGTTCTATTTTAATGGGTTGTCTACTTTAGACAAAGACTTTTCATATGAAATATTAAGACATTGAGAGGTTATAGAGGTTGGTGAAAGAACAGATTTGAAGGGCTTTGCAGGTCCAGAGATTACATTGACCTTTCAACGTGCGATCCTCTTCGATGAATAGCCATTGCCCTTTTTAATAACCTCTTACATTACATTCATTAAATATTTACCAGTAGGAAAGTACAGTAATGTGTTTTGGTGAAGTCGGTGATTTTGTTTGAGCTGACTACACAATGATTAAACTTTTCTGAAATATATATCGAAAAATAACCCCAACTTTACAACTTTCTTTACTTAATAATTTCATAATACATTTATATTGGAAGCCTGTTTTTTTTCTCAAAAACCTTTAAATCTCTTGCTTATATTCACATGGCAATGCAGAACAAAATTCTAGCTGCCAGCTGTCACCTCTAGGGGGTCGCTGAAAGTATACAGAGTTAAAGAGATTGTTCACGGCTATACGTTTCTTTAAAAAGGGAGTAAACTGATCTTCTGTCACTACTTTTTTTTTTTTTACAAAGTCTATCCCCGGACAACCCTTTTGATAACGATTTTAGTGACAGCATTATGTTTTTTTTAAAAGCTTCCCCTACTGATAAACTGGAAGTAGCAATTTATTTAAAAGAAATTTATCACCAATATTTTTTTTTACTAATTAAAACAAGATACTGACACATATTCTTTTCTTTTCAGCTGTTTTTATTTATTATTGTGGATTTTTTTTTAATTCTGTTGTCTGTATATGATTATGGGGGCAGCCATATTGCTTGAGCATTTAGAGAGATGCTTTACAGCATCTTCATGGGCATAGGAGCCTGTGAACAGAAGCAGACCCACAGGCTTCTATAGGAGAGTTTCCTAGGCATGCTCTGTGACCTGCAAAGAAGTCAGTGTGCAGGGAGAGGGGGAGCTGTGACAACTCCTATTGTGACTGGTGGATCCTGTGTTCTCTATACACATTGGTGTCAGCTTTCAGTATAATCCTGCCTCTGCTGATAATGAGCAGACTGCTGAAAAGGTTTCTCTACTTAACAGGAAATGTCAGACTATTATTAGGCATAGTGGCCAAAATGAAAACTGCAGAATTTTTAAAAATAATAATACAAATATAAAAAAAAACACAACCAAGAATTTTTAAAAACCTGAGTTAAGCAATAAGTCATTTTCTAATGGCACGTTCCCTTTAAATGTTAAAGGGAACCTATCCGATATATCATGCTACTGAACCATAGGCAGCACAAAATAGCTACTGCCCTCCTTTAACACAGTAAAGTGTGTTTTATACTGAAATGCTACAGTGTTTTAGAGAACACACATTTTAGAGAGGTGCTGGGCACAGATAGAAGTGTAATGACCCAAATCAGAGGAGCCAAAGGGGCGGCTTCTCCCTATCCAGCTCAGCTTAACTGACTGGTCTCCCCACTGTTTTCATACTGGTATAGACCAGTCAGTTAAGCTGAACTGGACAGAGAGAAGCCCACTGGGCTCCTTTGCTATAGATGCTGTGCTTCTGTTCACACTCAGTTCCATTTCAAATCCACTTATTTATATGTTACCGTCAAAATTTAATCCTTTAGAGCTCTGCAGCCTTGTGGCTCGTTATCATAACCACTTCATCACCAATGTCCCTCTAACAGCTTCAGCTAGGAATAAAAGAGCTAAAAAAGTCAGTCACTGCTTCAGAACTACCCATGGCCTGAACAGGAAGTGGGGGCTTGAAGCTGTAGAACCACCCACAGCAAGAACAGGAACTGGGAGCCTGAAATTGTAGAACTGCCTTAGCCTGAACAGGAGGTGAGAGACTGAAGCTGTAAAAACACCAAAAGCCTGAACAGGAAGTGGGAGCCTGAAGCTGTAGAACAGTCCACAGCCAGAGCAGGAAAAGGGAGCCTGAAGCTGTAGAACCGCCCACAGCCTGAGCAGAAAGTGGAAGCCTGAAGCTGTAGAACCACCCACAGCAAGAACAGGAAGTGGGAGCCTGAAACTGTAGAACTAGCCATAGCCTGAACAGGAGGTGAGAATCTGAAGCTCTAAAACCACCCACAACCTTAACAGGAAGTGGGAGCCTGAAGGTGTAGAACCACCTACAGCCTGTACATGAAATGGGAGTCTGAAACTGGCCGTGAAGAGTATACTCTGTGGAACAGAGAGGGAAAGCCCCTTTAAGTTAAATAGTGAGCCAATATTATGATAATGCATACAGGGTTTCAATAATTAGTGAAACTGAACAATCCAGCGCTAAAAATCTAAAATCTTACCTTCCGTCCACCTGTGTTTATGCGTAGCGATGTTAAGAAAGGATCAAATATCATATGACTGGTTTCTATGTTGACAGGAGACTGCCTCTTACCAACTGCACACAGATTCCAGGCTGAATTTACCAATCCCCAGAAAGAAGGCACTGTAACAGAATAAAAAACATAACTTACATCAGCACTTATTAAGTTGCAAACACAAAAAATCACTTTGTATATTTATTCAATACCATAAAACTTTGATCAAGAAAGCAAAGAGGTAATTTAAGGTCAGTTGTAGTCCTTAATGGATCTCCAGTCACTTTCCTTTATATCAAAATTTGACTTAAAGGGGTTGTCCACCTTAAAATGTGTTTATATTGTCTTTATTTATTATTTATATAATTCGGTTAGCAGCAGGGTCACATGACGTCTGTGTGGCAGCTGAATAGGAATAATGGTGGAATAATGGATCTAGTAATTATAGCAACTTCGTCACAGTGTGCAGTTCCTTGTAAAATGCTGTCTCTCTAGGATATGTAATGCTGTTAATAAAGTTAACTGAAAAACCTGACAGATGAAATAAGAGAAGAATACATGAGCAGCTGGAGTCACTGCTGGAGGTGGTAATACTGGAGAAGTTCTGCTCCTCCATACACTACTGTTACCTGGATACCAGGGTCACATGACCTGTGCGGTGGTCACATGATAAGATGCTGCTGGAGGTGATAATACTGGAGAAGTTCTGCTCCTCCATACTCCACTGTTACCTGGATACCAGGGTCACATGACCTGTGTGGTGGTCACATGATAAGACGCTGCTGGAGGTGGTAATACTGGAGAAGTTCTGCTCTTCCATACACCAGGGGCGTTGCTAGGGTCCCAAAACATCCGGGGCCCGGGCCCTTTGTGTTAAGTTTTGCTCAGTAGGGCGGAGTTCACACAGCATTTTTCACGCCACATTGTGAACTGCAGCATGTATTTTTACAGAGAAAAAACTGTAGCCAGCGCGTCCCTCTGATATTTATTCTCCCCTGAACGGGTAATCCTAGCTCTCAGCGAGAGCAATGAATTACCATAATGTTGGCCCGTATGTCGGGCGTATTGAAGCGCAATTACACGCCGAACTACAGACCAACATTACGTGGTGTGAACATACACAGTGTATTTTTGGGGCATAACTGCTGTAATGCGTCCAAAGTGCGCCCCACAAATACGGTAAAATCATAGCGGTGAGGGCTCTGGTTACTGGTTGTTTTCCCTGGAACACAGAACCCGCCCGTAAAAATAAGTGACAGGCCACTTCTTTCAGGGGGAGAAGTGAAAGTGGATGGGAGGTGGCCGTATAGTGGTGTGCACAGGTACGCTGTGTGAACATACCCTTAGGCCATGTTCACATGGTGTACTGCCGCATGTACTCTACACGCCTCAGTACGCTGTGCATTTTGGAAGTGCGCGTTGTTCAGGGGGACCTGCTCCATTCACTACAATCATCAGCGGTCTCCCTAGGCGTACGATACGATCGTATTGTATGGGAGGAAACAGACGTAATTCATAGTTCTCTATGAGAGCTATGGATTACCATAATTGTGGGGCACATGTTGGGTGTATTGATGTGCAAATACGCCGCAAAATGTACCCTGCAGTTACGCCGTGTGAACCTAGCCTTAGCCTGGCTGCAGCAGCTAAAACATAGGCAACCCTGACAAATGACAGGTATAAAAATTCTATTCAAATATAATTCATCTTCAGGTTGTAGTTTACATGTGTAAGGGACAAACAGGCAGGATTATGTTTTAGTCACGTGAATGAGGTGATATTGTGATATTTGTGTACATACAGTACATACACATTTGCATACATACATATACACACACACGTACATACACACACACGCATGTAAACACATACATGTATAGACATACACACACATGCATACACATACCCACACATGTATAGACACATACACATATGTATACACATACATACACACACACATGTATAGACATACACACACATGCATACACATACATGTATAGACACATACACATACACTACTGTTACCGGAATACCAGGGACACATGACCTGTGAGGTGGTCACATAAGATGCTGCTGGAGGCAGTAATACTGGAGAAGTTCTGTTCCTCCTCCATACACTACTGTTACCTGAATACCAGGAACACATGACCTGTGAGGTGGTCACATAAGATGCTGCTGGAGGCAGTAATACTGGAGAAGTTCTGCTCCTCCATACACTACTGTTACCTGGATACCAGGGTCACAGGCTAAGGGCCTGTGCAGTGAATGTTACTTTGTGGTAATATCCCTTTAAAGTTCCAGTGCACACCACTAATTTCCTCCATCCATCCATGTCTGCACTCTGTGTCTTATTTAAAGGGACTCTCCTGTTTGCCTTGCAGTCATATGCATTGCGTTTTGATCTGGCTTGTTTGTGACTATACTCTTGTCTGCTGCCTGCTCTGACCTTTGATTTGAATACTGTGAAGATCTAAGTTCTCCTACCATGTCCTATTTTCTGTCCAACCATGAATATATCCTGATCCTTCCCTACTGCATTATAATGGGTCAGTTGTTGCTATTGGAGATGGTACTGAAGGCAGAGAAATGGGTGTCCCCTGCAGTGAAGACCAGATCCCTATACAGAGGTTAAAGGGTGAATACCAGAGAACATCTTAGAATTTACTTCATAGCTACTGTATATTCTAAATCTATGCAAAACCAGGATATTCGTCTTCACCTTCAGGTAGGTCACTCAACAAGTCACCAATATAAACAGTGTAAATGAGCCCCCCCACTATGTAGGAATTCTACTTCAAGGGTCTTCTTTTATGGCAGACAGCACTTTTTGCACTATAGTACTACCACAGCAACCTCAATAACTCCCTCCGTGCCCATATATAAGCAGTAGCAGGGCCTGATAGCCACTTATGCCCTGCTCCATTCATTTTTGGCTTGGAATGAGGTATCATTGACTATTGAAGACCAAATAATGGTTGGCGTGCGTTCAATGGTGCCGCATTTATCCCTTCCTGTGGCAGGAGTAGACATTGTTTTCCCATGTTTTGTCGCAACTGCACAAAGTAAAGTCAGTTACTTCACCTCTAGTTCTCATCTAATCTTGTATTGTAGGGAATTTTTCACTCTGCCTGGCAGCTATTCATTACAGCTCTCACTTTTCATCATTGACATTCACCCTCAAAGTGATATGTCTTAGCAGAACAATAGGCGACACATTAATTTAAGAATTTTCAACTCTCTTGCTCATTCTAACAGATTAAATTCCGACTGCCGTGATTGAGCTTTTATTTAAGCTGTAACCATATAGTGGAACTCCTAAACTCCCAAACTCGAAATTATTTAAATAAATTTAAAGTGATAAACGAGCCAGGATTTTTCTTCTTTTTAAATCCCAAACCAATACTACAAACATATTTTTATTTCTGACTTGCACTGGTCTTATTGGTTCAAATTGTTGGTGAAATTTCATGTATAGTTTCATAGTTAATGAAATGCATGTGCCAGGGTTATTTAACCCCTTAAGCCGAACGCGTGAAATGTTGTTAATGACCAGAATTTTTTTTTAGTTTTTTCTTCCTTGCGTTTCAACAGTTTTAACTTTTTTATTTTTTCAATGAGGCAGTTGTATGAGGCCTCGTTTTATTCAAGACGAGTTGTACTTTATGGGGGAATAGTTTAAGTTCACTTAGAAATAATTGCAGAATTTTTTTAACTTTTTTTTACTTTTTTTAACCATTAATATTTTACACGTAGTAACTTGTTAGATTGATTCTACAGGTTATTACTGTCTTGTGGATACCTAATATGTATAGGTTTTTTTTTTTTGTGTGTGTAATATATGCACAATTTTTATGTTTTTTTTAAACTTTTTTTTAAATCCCATGAAGGGAGAACTGTGTTACTTTTTTTTTTTTTTACACTTAGTAATGTATTAGCATATTCATATATGCTAATAAATTGTAATCTGTCTCAGTCTGACACAGGCAGTGATCAGGACAGCTTCTTACACAGACAGTCCTGGGGCTACTCTAGGTCCCCAGGGCTGACTGTTCAGCTGTTCCCCGGGCTCTGTCGGGTCATTGGGTGTTCCGATCACCCGACAGAGCAGATAAAGACAGAAAAGACGTCACTGCAGAAGAATGATCTGAAATGCCCGCCGTCAAAAGATGGTGGGCGGTCTTTAAGGAGTTAAGATGGTTGCTTTGGTGCCAATAATTACAATTTTAATTGGTTTTTATGTTGAGACCATAACTCTAGGTGATTGATTCTAAAGCCCCCAAATGTGATCTCAGCATAATACAAAATGAAAAGTGTGAGAGGTACATACCTTATGGTAATAAAATAATTAGAAACAGGGAAAACCCAATATGGAGTAACAGAGATCTAAAGGGGGCAATACATAACAAAAAGAAAGCGTTTAAGCCACTTAAACAGGAGGGCAGTGAAGTGGCACTAAAAAGCTGTAATGAAAAAAAAAAAAGTAAAATAATGATAAAGACAGCAAAGCTGTAGACAGAGAGGCAGATTGCCAATAAAAGTAAAACTAACCCCAAAATATTTTTTAACTATATAAATAGTAAAAAGATTAAAACAGAAAATGTTGACCCTTTGAAAAGTAGTGAGGGAGATATTGTAGAGGGCAATGAGGAGAAAGCAAACCTATTAACATTTTTTTCTCCAATGTATTTAGTAAGGAAAATGACTTTCCTGTTGATGAGCAGAGGGATGAGGTAAACTCCACCTTCAATGTTTCCTGTTTAACACAGGAAGAAGAGCAGTGTCCTAAGGAGAGTAAATAATGTGACAGACAGGCCCCTATTTTTTTATATTTATGGACTGTATAATAGCGGGGTATGTCCCAAAGGATTAATACATAGCAAATGTGGTGCCGATATTCAAAAAATGGTCAAAAAGTGATCCTGGAAATTATAGGCCAGTAAGTTTAACTTCTGTTGTAGGTAAAATGTTTGGAGGTTTTCTAAGAGATGCTATCCTGGAGTATCTTACTGAAAATAAATGTATAACGCTGTTCCAGGGTTTATGAATGATATGTCTTGTCAAACTAATCTTATAAGCTTCTATGAGGGAGTTAGTTCTAGAGTGGATCGGGGTGAGGCACTGGATGTCATATATCTAGATTTTTCTAAAGCATTTGATACTGTGCCACATAAAATGTTAGTAAATAAAATGAGAATGATTGGACTTGGGGAAAATATTCGCAAGTGGGTAAGTAACTGGCTCAGAGATAGAAAACAAAGGGTGGTGATTAATGATACATACTCAGACGGGATCCCTGTTACTAGTGGGCTACCACAGGGGTCATTATTGGGCCCTATTCTCTTTAATATATTCATTGACGATCTTCCACATGGATTGCACAGTAGAATATCAATCTTTGCAGACGATACTAAGCTCTGTAAAGTAATTAACACAATAGAGGATAATGTTTTATTACAAAAGGATCTGGATAGTTGGAGTCCTGGGCAGAGAAATGGCAGATGAGGTTTAACATAGATAAATGCAAGGTTATGCACATGGGGAGGAAAAAGCCATTCCATGATTACATGTTAAATGGAAAAACACTGGGTAAAAGTGACATGGAGAAGGACTTGGGAATCCTAGTGGACAGTAAACTTAATTATAGTAGCCAGTGTCAGGCAGCAGCTGCCAAGGCAAACAGGATTCATATGTGAAATGAAAACATGCATCAAAAATAAAATAAACTTACAATCATTCCCATTAATACAATCACTTCAACTCACATGGAAAAATTGTTAACTTTATGGGCTAAATTCACAAAATCATTTAAGATTTGAAACAGTTACAAAAGGCAGGGCAAACCCCAAAAAATAATAAAGGACTAGGAACAACAGGGCTGTTCTTCTAAAAAATCACCCTCAGGCGAGTGAAGAAAATCCCCCCCCCCCCTACGCATGTAACATAATGCGCCACAAATTGAACACAAAGATACACCAACAACCAAATCTAAAAATACAACAATTTTAACACAATGTGACTTAACTCCTTATAAAAACTACTATATAATAGTTTTATACAGTCCAATAACCACCTGCTACACCCCACACCCAGAATCCCACTAATTTGCACCAAAAATCCTATAAGGCCACCCCAATCACCAATTTCCCACGTATTTACACCCCGAATAAAAAACAAAAAAACTAGGCAATACCCGATAGGACCATTATACAACACCAAAATTACCCCGGCAAAACAAAAAGTACCATACATTATTGGATAACCAAAATGTAACATTCTCTGCAAACATATAAATGAATTACAGTAAAAGTTATATCAGTTGACAAACAAACAGTAAACGTCTCTGAAAGTTGGTTCTCTTTCTTTCTTCTTCTCCATACTGCCAAAGACCCATGACGTCAAATTTTCCCGCTCACCTCTTCACTTTAGAATATTTCAAAACAAAACATCTCTCATTTTATCAGACAAGATGCCCTGTATCATGATTTCCCCTCTGTAGCCCGTAGATGCCCCTGTAGCCAGTAGATGCCCCCTTGTAGCCAGTAGATGCCCCCTTGAAGCCAGTAGATGCCCCCCTGTAAGCCCAGAAGATGCCCTTGTTTGCCAGTAGATTGCCCCTTGTAGCCAATAATGCCCTCCTTCACCAGTAGATGCCCCCTGTAGCAGTAGATACCCCATTGTAGCAGTATATGCCCCCCTTGTAGCCAGTAATGCCCCTGTAGCCAGTAGATGCCCCTTATCAGGTAATGCCCCCTGTAGCCCCTTTGTAGATCCACCCCTTGTTGCCAAATTGATTCCCCTCTTTAAAGCCAGTAATGCCTCCCAAGTAAGCCAGTAGTGCCCCCTTAGCCAGTAAATCCCTTCTGTAGCCAGTAGATGCCCCCTGTAAACCATATGCCCCCATTGTAGCCCGTAGAAAGCCCCCTTATTAGCAACAGTTTGAAAAGCCCCCCTCAGCCAGTAGATGCCCCCTTTGTAGCTAGTAAAAAAGCCCCCTTGAGCCAGTTATATGCCCCCCTGTAGCCAGTAGATGCCCCCTTTAGCCAGTAGATGCCCCTTGAAGCCAGTAGATGCACCCATATAGCCAGTAGATCCCCTGCAGCCATAATGCCCCCTGTAGCCCCCGTAGATTTCCCCCTTTTAAACCGTAATGCCCCTCTGTACCAATAGATGCCCCCTTAGCCCGTAGATCCTCCCTTGTAGCCATAATGCCCCCTTGTACCAGTAATGCCCCCTGTAACCATTTAATTTCCCCCCTGTAGCAGTAGAATGCCCCCTGTAGCCAGCAGAAAGCCCCCTTGTAGCCAGTAATGCCCCCTGTAGCCAGTAGATGACCCCCTTTAGCCAGTAGATGCCCCCCTTTTACCATAGATGCCCCCTTATGTGCAGTAGAAGCCCCCCTGTATCCAGTAATTCCCCCCAGTAGTACTTAGATCCAAACCTGTTAGGCCCCCCTAGATGCCCCCTTAAGCCAGTTGTGACCCCCCTTAAGCCAGTAGATGCCCCCTTATAGCCAGTAGAATGCCCCATGCAGCCCATAGATGCCCCCCTGTACCCTGTAGATTACCCCCTGTAGCCAGTAGATGCCCCTTTAGCCAGAAGATGCCCTTCTGTAGCCAGTAGATGCCCCCTGGTAGCCCGTAGATGCCCCCTTTAGCCAGTAGATGCCCCCCTGTAGCCAGTAGATGCCCCCTGTAGCCGGGAGAATGCCTCCCCTTAGAGCCAGTAGATGCCCCCTGTAGCCAGTAGATGCCCCGCTGTAGCCAGTAGATGCCCCCCCTGTAGCCAATAAAATTGGCCCCCTTTTAGCGTAGATGCCCCCTGAGCCAGTTTGATGCCCCCCATGCCCTGTAGCCAGTAGATCCCCAATGTAGCCAGTAGATGCCCCCTGTAGCCAGTAGAACCCCCTGTAGCCCGTAGATGCCCCTTGTAGCAGTAGATGCCCCCTGTACCAGTTTGATGCCCTGTAGGCCAGGAGATGCCCCCTGTAGCCAGTATGATTCCACTTTGCAGTAGATGCCCCTTCATTTAGCCATAGAATTGCCCCTGTAAACCAGTAGATTTTTCCCCTGTAGCCAGTAGATGCCCCGTAGCCAGTAGATGCCCCATTGTAGCCAGTGATGCAACCCCCCTTATAGCCAAAATAGAGGTACCCCCTTCCAGCCAGTAGATGCCCCTTGAAGCCAGTAGATGCCCCCTTTAAACCAGTAATGCCCCCTTGCAGCCGGGAGATGCCCCCCTGTAAGCCTAAGTAAGCCCTGTAGATACCCCCTGTAGCCAGTGTGATGCCCCTGTTAAACCAGTAGATGCCCTGTAGCCAGAAGATGCCCTTGTAGCCAGTAGGGAAGCCCCCTGTAGCCAGTTTGATGCCTCCTTGTAGCCAGTAATGCCCCCTGTTTGCCAGTAGATGCGCCAGTAACATAGTAAAGATGCCCCTGTGAGAACCCGTAGCAAAGCCCCTTTAGCCATAGATGCCCCCCTTTTAGCCAGTTTGATCCCCCTTTTAGCCAAATAGACAGCCCCCTGCAGCCAGTAGATGCCCCCTGTAGCCTGTAGAGGCCCCCTGTAGCAAATTGTTGCCCCCTGTAGCCAGTAGATGCCCCTCTGTAGTCATTAGATGCCCCCTGTAGCCAGTAGATGCCCCCTTATAGCCAGTAGATGCCCCCCTGTAGCCAGTAGATGCCCCCTGTAGCCAGTAGATACCCCTGTAGGCAGTAGATGCCCCCTTGTAGCCAGTAAATGCCCATCTGTAGCCAGTAGATGCCCCCTGTAGCCAGTAGATGCCCCACTGTAGCCAGGAGATGCCCCCCGTGTAGCCAGTAGATGCCCCCTGTAGCCCCTAGATGCCCCCTTTTTAGCCCAAAATAGATGCCCCCTTGTAGCCAGTAGATGCCCCCTGTAGCCCGTAGATGCCCCCTTTAGCCAGTAGATGCCCCCTATAGCCAGTAGATGCCCCCTGAAGCCAGTAGATGCCCCCTGCAGCCAGTAGATCCCCCTGTAGCCTGTAGATGCCCCCCTTTTAGCCTATAGATGCCCCCTTGAAACCAGTAGATGCCCCTTAGCCAGTAAAAAGCCCCCTGAGCCAGTAGATGCCCCCCTGTAGCCAGTAGATCCCCTGTAAACCAGTTTGATGCCCCCTGTAGCCAGTGATGCCCTCTGTAGCCCGTAGATGCCCCTTTTAGCCAGAAGATTTCCTCCTTGTAGCCAGTAGATGCCCCCTTGTAGCCAGTAGATGCCCCCTGTACCAGTAGATGCCCCCCTGTAGCCCGTGATGCCCCCTGTAGCATAGATGCCCCCTTGTAGCCAGTAGATGCCCCTGTAGCCAGTAGATGCACCTTAAACCAGTAGATGCCCCCTTTAGCCAGTAGATGCCCCCTTAGAGCCAATAGAAGCCCCCTTTAGCCAGTAGATGCCCCTGTAGCCAATAGTTGCCCCCTGTAGCCAGTAGATGCCCCTCAGTAGCCAGTAGATGCCCCCTGTAGCCAGTAGATTCCCCCCTGTAGCCAGTAGATGCCCCCCTGTAGCCAGTAGATGCCCCTGTAGCCAGTAGATACACCCCTGTAGCCAGTAGATGCCCCTTGTAGCCTTTTGTTGCCCCCTTGTAGCCAGTAGATTCGCCCTGTAGCCAGAGATGCCCCCTCTGTAGCCAGTAGATGCCCTGTGCCAGTAGATGCCCATCTTTAGCCAGTAGATGCCCCTGTAGCCAGTAAAATGCCCTCTTAGCCAGTAAAAAGCCCCCCTGT
The DNA here is from genome assembly GCA_025379985.1 of Phyllomedusa bahiana. Lineage (NCBI taxonomy): Eukaryota > Metazoa > Chordata > Amphibia > Anura > Hylidae > Phyllomedusa > Phyllomedusa bahiana. The sequence goes on from JAODAL010003441.1 coordinate 153,690, forward strand.
AGCCAATGATGCCCCATTGTAGCCAGTAGATGCCCTTATACCAGTAGAATGCCCCCTGAGCCAGTAGAGTCCCCTTTTAAACCAGTAGATTTCCCCCTGTAGCCAGTAGATCCCCCCTTAGCCAGTAGATGCCCCCTGTAGCCAGTAGATACCCTGTAGCCAGTAGATGCCCCCTGTAGCCAGTAGATGCCCCCCTGTAGCCAGTAGATGCCCCTGTAGCCAGTAGAAACCCCTGTAGCCAGTAGATGCCCCCTTGTAGCCAGTAGATGCCCCCTTTAGCCAGTAGATGCCCCTGTAGCCAGTAGATGCCCCTGTAGCCAGTAGATGCCCCTTAGCCAGTAATAAAGCCCCCTTGTAAACCAGTAGATTCCCCTTAAGCCCGTAGAGCCCCCTGCAGCCAGTAGAAAGCCCCCCTTTAGCCAGTAGATGCCCCCTGAGCCAATTGTTGCCCCCCTGAGCCGTAGATGCCCCCTGTAGGTTTCATAGATGCCCTGTAGCCAGTAATTTCCCCCTTTAGCCAGTAGAGGCCCCCCCGTAGCCTGTAGATGCCCCCTGTAGCCAGTAGAACCCCTGTAGGCAGTAGATGGCCCTTGTAGCCAGTAAAATGCCCCCTGTAGCCAGTAGATGCCCCCTGTAACCAGTAGATCCCCCTGTAGCAGTAAAATTTCCCCCCTTGTAGCCAGTAGATTCCCCCTGGGGAGGCCACATAGATGCCCCCTGTAGCCAGTAGTGCCCCTGTAGCCATGTGCCCTCTGTAGCCAGTAGATGCCCCTTTAGCCCTTTGATGCCCCTTAGGCCATAGAAGCCCCTTATAGCCATAGATGCCCCTGTAGCCATAGTTGCCCCTGTAGCCAGTAGATCCCCCCGTAGCAGAGATGCCCCCTTTTACCAGTAAGCCCCCCTTGTAGCCAGTAGATGCCCCCGTAGCCATAATGCCCCTCTGTAGCCCGTCAATGCCCCCTTGGAGCCAGTAGATGCCCTTGTAGCCATAGATGCCCCTTGTAGCAGTAGATGCCCTCCCTTGTACGCCCGTAGATGCCCCCTTGTAGCCAGTAGAAAGGCCCCCCTTTAGCCAGTAGGATGCCCCCCTAAGACCAGTGATGCCCCCCGTGTAGCCAGTAATGCCCCCCGTGTACCAGTTTGAAGCCCCTTAAACCAGTAGATGCCCCCCATGACCAGTAGATGTCCCCCTTTTAGCCAGTAGATTCCCCTGTAGCCATAGATGCCCCCTGTAGCCAGTAGATGCCCCCTTTAGCCAGTAGATGCCCCCTGCAGACAGTAGATGCCCCTGTAGCCCAAAAAGCCCCTGTAGCCAGAGATGCCCCCTTGTACCAAATAGATCCCCCTGTAGCCAGTAGATACCCCTTTACCATAGATGCCCCTCAGTAAGCCATGGGTGATGCCTCCTGTAGCCAGTTATGCCTCTGTAGCCAGTAGATGCCCCCCTTGTAGCCAGTAGAGCCCCCTTATAGCCATAGATGCCCCCTGCAGCCAGTAGATGCCCACTGTAGCCAGTAGTGCCCCCTGTAGCCAGGGAGATGCCCCCTGTAGCCAGTAGATGCTCCCTGTAGCCAGCAGATGCCCCCTTGTAGCCAGTAGATAACCCCCTGTAGCCAGTAGAAGCCCCCTGTAACCAATAGATGCCCCTCTGTAGCCAGTAGATCCCCCCTTTTAGCCAGTAGATGCCCCTGGCAGTAGACCCCCCGTACATAGATCCCCCTGTAGCCAGTGAATACCCCCTGTAGCCAGTAGATGCCTCCTGTAGCCAGTAGATGCCCCTGTCGCCCGTAGATGGCCCCTGTTTAAGCCATAGATGCTCCTTTTAGCCAGTAGATGCCACCTGTAGCCAAATAGATGCCCCCCTAGCCCTAGATCCCCCTGAACCAGAGATGCCCCTTGTAGCCAGTGGATACCCCCTGTAGCCAGTAGATTTCCCCTTGTAGCCAGTAGATGCCCATTGTAGCCAGTAGATGCCCCCCTGTAGCCAGTAGATGCCCCCTGTAGCTAATTATAAATATATAAAATTACTTACCAGATCACGGTCCCCGCGTCCAGCTCCGGGAGCTTCAGAAAAGTGTAAGTGGCGTGACGTCACCACGCCGCTTACCTGTCAGCAGCTCCCCGAGATCTCCTCGGCGGCAGAGCTGCCAGCCGAGGAGTCCCATTGTCGCAGGGGGTGCGGTGAAAGCTGTGCGCCCCCTGCGATGCTGATTCAGGGGAAGAGTCAGGATGGGAACGATCTGTCCTGCCTCTTCCCTGTACCGGCAGCTGCACAGCAAGTGCGTGCAGCTGCTAAGTGGCTCTGCGCGGCTGTTATAAAACGGCCGTGCAGAGTCAGAGGCTATTCTCCTGGCGGACGAGCCGGGCGGCGCCCCCCACGGGTGAGGGGAGCAGCGGCGCCCCGGGCGATCGCCCGCCTCACCCGCCCCTATGAACGGCCCTGGGAAGGACTGCAATACCCAGAAAGATTAGCAAGATTAGGTTTATTAGGTTTAGAGAAAAGATGGCTTCGGGGGGACATAATAAATATGTATAAATATATCAAAGGTCAATATAGAGAACTCTCTCAAGATTTATTTATACCCAGGACTGTATCTAGAACAAGTGGGCATCCTCTACATCTTGAGGAAAGAAGGTTTCTACATAAACATAGAAAGGGATTCTTTACTGTAAGAGCAGTGAGACTGTGGAACTCTCTGCCAGAGGAACTTGTCATGGTGAATTCACTAAGAGAGTTCAAAAGGGTCTGGATGTATTTTTACCTGATGAAGTGCCACTAGCATGTAACGCATAGTTCAACTTTTTATTGAATAAATTACCTTTTTGGTATAGGCTTTTTTTGCGCTATTTTACTTCTGTGACGTTTATTTCTAGTGCTCTAGTCTGCACTACTGTAGGAGTCTGTTAACCTGGGTGAGTGCTAATAGATTGATAAAGTTTTACTATTACTGGCCCCAATTCATTTGGGAGCTAGTCCGTGGGAGAAGCAGCAGCCGCTGAGGAGTCTGAGATCTGAGGACTAATTGTGATTCATGAAACAGGTTTGTAGGGGAGTTATGCCGTCCAAATCCACAACATGAAAAGGTGAGTGAAGACAAGCAATTTTTTATAGCTTCCTCATCAGTAAGAAATAATACACTAGGAAGCACTCTTTATTTTTCTGCTTCTTCATTATGGATCCTTAACACAACAGGAAATAAATTGTAGGTTACGGGACTGGAAAAGAAGAGTTGTCAAAATAGTGTCCCCTTCTCTGATATCACCAAGCCCTCTGGAACTATTGGCATCTTGCTCTGCCAACCTGCCATGTGCCCTCTAAATGCAATACTGGTTATAAGTGCGCTTCATATTCAGATCAAAGTCAAATTCAATCTAAATGTAAGCATTTTGCTTCAGGTTGACCTCAATAGATTTTTGCCGATATCTGCCCAAAAAATAAACCATAACTCAAACCTAAAATTGGAACAAAGGAGCTGATGCCTTTCTGTTGTCTATGTGGGTTCTCTGATATTTTACACTATTATTTTAAACTTTAATTATTGATACTTAAAGGAGTTGTCTCCCTTCAGAGTTTCAGAGAATGCATGAATGAAATACTCTGCCACTTCCTGGTTCAGACTGACTCATTTGCATACAGCTCCATGCTTGTACAGCTCCATGCTGTGCTGTGCTTTCAGATGCTAATTAGATCAGATAAGCTTCTCAAACTACTAACAGGACTTCTTATCTGATCCCCAAAACAAAAGCCCTAATTACAGTTCTGTTTATTTTACATAAATCAAGCTTTTTACTGCTGAGCAGTACTGCCATGACCTGTGTGATGACTCACTGTTATCTCATTGAACAAACAGCAGGGGGAGAATTGTTTACAGGTCAGTTACTGAGGGAACTGAAATAGCCAGGGAGGTCATAAATTCACTTGTATCTCCTTAGGGAAAACAGAGGAACAAAGCAATATATTTGGAAAATGTCTTTATTTTGTGTTCCCTACAATTTGAAAGCTATTCTTTGTAGTGAGACAACCCCTTTAAGCTGCTAGCTTAGTTTTCTGTGAAGAAGTAGGGAGGTTCATCATTGGCTGTAGGATCCTATGAATTCTAGTTTTGCCCTTAATGAAATGTATGTATTGAAATAATTAGATCACAATAAGGTCTAAATTAACTGTGTAATTTCTTGACTATTCAATACTGAACACATAAGGAGGGTAAGAAGGGATAATTACCTGCATAAGAACCCCATAGTGACTGTGTGTTGCCCTCCTCAAAAAACACTGCCACCAAAGGCCACATGTATGAAAATATTTTGGTCTAAAACTCAATTTTTCCCCATAGAATCCTATGGGCAAAAAAGTGAGTTTTAGACCACAACCATTTCATACATGTGGCCCCAAGTTGGGTAACCATTATATCCTTTATACATATAGGAGAGTTTAGCTTGACGGGAATATTACGACTTTCTGAGTTATCTGTTATTATCTCTAAAGAAAGACCATTGGAAACCAATAGAAAAGGTCTTTATTATTATGTTACTTAAACAAGTCCCTGTTCAGTTCAACACTGGATCATCGGAACTGGTGTAACAATTCAGGTTCGGGACATCTCAAACCCAAATCTTTTATCCAGCCCTAAATCTACCCCCAAATAAAATTATTTTTTACTGGTTTTGAAGATTTATTTACTGTTCCATTTTTTTCATGGTCCGGCAACTCTTATAGTATGATTTTCGTCAAAATTCAGTTCAGACTAACCCAAATCAATCTCTTAAATTTGTTTCAAATTTGACATTGACCTAAATCCAAAGCATAGTGATAGTTTATTGTTACCATGTCTCCATTTTCAGGAGCTCTAGAAGGAATTTTTTTTTTACTTGTGTAGGGAGACTTATAGGCCATGTAGTCAAGTCCATTTTGTATATTGGGCACACTAGGAAGTTGCTTGGGGGCCCCAGAAGCATAGGGGCCCTATGTGGTAGATGTATATCCTAGGATTCCAGGGCATATGCCCTGGATCTCTGGGTTGGCGCTGCTTATCCAACTGTCTGTGTGTTCTTAGGATGTGCAAACAATTAAAAATCATGGTGGAGCAGGGAGCCATCACCTTGCCCCGCCAACTATTCTTGTAGGCTGCAGGCTGCATACAAGACATCAGCAATGTAGACAGCATGATGATATGGGTGTGTTTTGGGCATGGTTAGAGGTATGACTTGGTCTGATGTAATGTATTTAGGTATTGCCCACTGCACTGCTATGTGCAGGGGCCCATAATGACGCTAATATAGCCATGCCTGCAGTGCTTCTATGGGAAAAATTAGATCTGTAAGAAAGCTGTATACTGATGAGGGGCAAAGACCCAAAACAGCTATGTGCAGATTGCTGACTGTTCCTTATAGGAGAGATTGTGGCATGGCCTGAATCCTTACTTATCATTCAAGGCTCTTTAATGCGTCGGCCTTGACTTAAAGTGAAGTAGGTAAAACTATGGATTTTTTTCATTTTTGGGGAAGAGCTTATTTATGTATCTTATTTTCATACAGGAGATGCTTTTCTGAGATATTTTGTTTTCATGGTGGTTATGATTCATTACAAATGACATGTTATGTGTATTCTGCAGCTCAGTTCAATTTGGGTGATATCAAATACATGGGGTTTTTGTTATATTTGGTGTTTTTTGCAGGCTGAAGTGGTAGTTTGTATCGGTAGTATAATGAGTTACATGCCATTTCTTGATCCCTTTAAATTCCAATATTTTGGGGATGTAAAATGTTCAAAACCCCCCCCCCCACAATTTTGGCCTTTGGACTTTTGTTTATGTCATTAGGCTTCCAGCTGCCATGGCAAGGGTGCTTTCACACAGTACATTTGTGGTGCTTTTTTTTTAGTATAAATGCACAGTAATTAATGCTGTGCATTTCTGTAAAAAAAACAAAATAAAAAACGCACTGTGTGACAGCACCCTAATTGCTTGGCACGCAACCAGCTCTTTGCAGGGGTAGGAGTGAGGAGAGTGAGTGGATAATGTTTTTGACCTTAGTAAGAAACGGTGCAAAGTGTTTGCTGTGGTTTCTAAACGGACAAAAAAGCAGGGATCGGAGCCGACTCTGATTCCTGTTGGTAGCGATGGTGTCAGCTAATGAGCCTGCTCCATACTCTTTACCACCATTATAACATGAGTTTACAGCAAATATCGTTATATATTAACGATATTTGACGTAATATTAAAGGTTATTCATAATCCTTCTGATACCAAACTGAATGGGACACCGGGTATTAATCAGGTACACAGAAACAAATTTCAACCACATTTAAGATTTCAGCAAAGAATACATATCTACTATTGCAACAGCCCAAAGTAGAGGTAGCAAGTATGGATTTTATATCTCTTTAGTACTGGTCACAGTATCATGGTCATTTCCTCCAACCCTCTCTTGCTCCCTTGGCTGGCACAGTGAAAAGGGGGTGAACAATAAGTGAATAATGGGTATGCCGATAGTCCCCAGGGCACACCTCGGATGATTTTCTCACTGCCTGGTGCAGATTGGGGTGCCTTTGGTGTATGAGTGCATCAAGGCATTAGTTAATATCATGTACACACATTACTAGCATGTGATATGGGTAAATTTATCTCCACTCCCTCATACTGCACTCACCTTCCACTCAGGTTGTAAACTGAGCATGAATCACATCACAACACAGTCCACATACCCCAAACACATTGCTAATACCAATTATTTAAATAGGAGTAATAAATCTCCACGCAGACCTCCAGCAGTCACAGGGTTAAACACTAACTCACAAACCCTGCTCTAAAGCAAAAAGTTAATCACAAAAGCTATGGCGTATATGAGGACCAAATTTATTTAAGCTTTAATAGAGTGCTTAAATAAGATACAACAATAGACAAATAAGATGACATATACAAACAAGCAATAACAGCTATAAAAGGGAGAAATAACAGAAAACACCTATCATTATAAGTTGTAGAGGCTCTTCTGCTCCTAGTGGTCAGGAGGAATAATTGGGACTCACAATTGGGTTTCTAGAACTGCCCGTCAGTTTATTAGAGAAATTAGCTCTTCCTGACTGGACAGTGAGGTGATTGGGGGTTGGGGGTGGTAAACAGGAAAATTTAATTGTTAAGTATCCTTTAGTTGATGATTTCTGGGTGTTTAGGTTTCATTCACAGACCCCTATTTACTCTATCCTCTGAAGTGTATAGCAAACATGGATCCATGACTGAAGTCATGCACTGGCAGAAAACTTGTCAGACTGGGCACTTTGGAGCCATCATGAGGAGTTCCTGTCCAGAGGTTATAGTGTTTACTAGTGTTGATCATACCGTTCCTAAAAAGTTAAGTTCTAGTAGAACTTCTTGAATTTTTAGAACTTGAACCAAATTTTACTGTTTGTTCGAGTAAAGTTCTAGATCTAGATCGACACGCCATTTTCAGTTTCGTTTTCAGCGACTTTTTGCGGCCATCCAATCACCTTTCTGCACTTTTGGTGGCCATCCAATAAGAGCAGAGCACACAGAAGTGTCAAAAACATCATCACTGACCATGATATATATAAATATATATATATATATATATATATATATATATATATATATATATATATATATATATATATGTATTTCACTGTATTGCCTTGTAAACGCCATTTTCAGCTCACTCTCTCTACTGTGCAGACTGCTCTTAGTTAGTTAGATAGCATTTTCCTCTCCATAGACATCAATAGTTAGGGAGTTAGGTATTGCTGGCTGCATCTTTCCCACACCCAGAAGCTGTTATTTGGTGACATTTGCAGGCTCACATAACGCCTAACTCTCATACATGTATATATATTATAGAGAGTGCTTGGTTTTGCTTAATCATACTCCGTTCCCAAAAGTTTAATTTTTGCAGTTTTGGGGGTTCAGTAATTGTATAACACTCTGTCTTCAAATCTCCTATGTGTCAAAGGGACTTTTGGACCCCCTCAGGATTCAGGGCCCCATAGCAGCTGCTACCGCTGCACCCCCTATAGCTACACCCCTGCTTGCAAGCGGTCCTCATCTTTTCAGTTAGCCTTTGAAAGGAAGGAAGTATTTTAGCCTCTCTATTTCTTTCTGTCACTCGTCGGCTATGTTCACACAGGTTAACTGCTGGACGTAATTACGCCCCGCAGTTACGCCGTGTGAACGGGGGCGGGAGCGGGGGGGTACGCAGGGGGCCGGCACCTCGCCGGCCCATAGACAATCATTGCTAGCGGCGCGTATACGCCGCTAGAAAGTGACACGTCAATTATCTCCCCGCCCGGCTGATTCGCCGAACAGGGAGAGGAGACGTAATCCATAGTTCTCTATGAGAACTGTGGATTATCGTAATGAATGGGCCGTTTTCAGCCCATAATTTGCGCACTTCGGCGCGTAATTACGGACCGAAACACGGCCCATTTTAAGCCGTGTGAACACGGCCTTAGAGTCAAATTTTCTTCACTAAATTGTTCCACATATCCAGTTTCCTGTTATGGATGGTAATTCCAGCTTCTCCTCACCTGTGTAGGTATAAAAATTAACCAGATCATCTTCTCCCATTGACTTTAATGGGGTTCGATGTTCAAGTTCGAGCTCGAATAGAACCTTGAACCGAACTCACAGAAGTTCGAGGTTCTAATCAAACTCGCACGTTTTACTGTTTGCTCAACACTAGTTTTTACTTTAGAAAGGAATTAATTTGTCACCAGTGAAAGCCATACATGATACTATGTGCAAGTGGTAACTTAGCTGGTCAAGGTTAGCTCTTGACCAGAGGTCTACCTTTTACAGTTTTAAAGACTATAATAAAGGTAAATACAACTATGTGTGATGTAATGAAGAAATAAAATGTTGAACACTATCCATCAAGCTCTGTCTGATACCTGTATACATCATTAATTGACTCTGAACTCAGTTAACTTCTACAATAGTGCTTAAAGTAGTTAACGAGGTTTTTTCACCACGCTGTTTCACTTAGTCACTAGGAGTTTTACTCTCACTCTGTCTCCTCACGCTGTGGGTGATTATATAGCAGTGATTAGCATATTTAGCTTCCCTGTAACTAGCTGAGCTGTTACACTGACAAGTGCAGGAGTTGTTATCTTCAGTAAACTAAAGATACATGTGCTGTGAGTTCTGAAAACAATTGTTTATCTGTAATCCTGTTACAGATAATTAGCTTGCTCCAGACTGAGGGAGTAAGCTCCATCCCTCTATGGTGACGTCACTTCCTGCTCTCTGTTCTCTCATCCAAACAGATGAGCATTATGGTCAGGAAACCATAGAAACCTGTGTGCACTCAGGGCACATCACATCTCTCTTATCTGATGTAAAATCTGATAACCAATATATTTAGAAAAAGTCTATAATTACCTCTCTCTTCACGTTGAAAGCTAATCTTTGTAGTGAGAAAATTCCTTTCAGTATGTTTCAGTTTCAGTATGTTCAGTATGTTTCAGGTGTGTTCACAAAAAGGACAGAACAGAGGTAAAGTAAGAGGAAAGAAAGTAAAGGATGAGAGGTGCTTTAGACACTTAGTTGTGTTATGGGAAGTGTTGGACCGTAAGTTTGCTTGGCATCCGTGCCAACAGAAGAGGTAAATAACACTACGTATCCCATTGTGACCAGATGGTTGGAAATGTTAGGGCCCATTTACATGGCAATGGACAAATACCGGTCGGTTTATCCGACCGGTATTTGTCCAGTTTGTGTGCCGTCCCCACATTCACTTGCACACATTTCATCCAAAAATCGAATGGAAGAATGTGCTTTTTGAATGCCTTTTGGGTGGCCCGCGGGTGGAAAGCCCGTGCAGTGGGGACTGCTGCACGGGTTTTCCATAAGAGCCCGTTGTGCTCGTTTGCTTTTTTTTTTTTCAGACAGTCTGCAAAACCGCAAACCATCTGAAAAACCGGCCGCAAACCTTTGTCGTAGGGACATGCCCTTACTGTAGAGCTTTGAGGGTACACTTAACCCTTTAATCCCTCCAAAGAAAAAAAACATTACTCTTCATTTTTCTCCTCTTCGCCTTCCAAAAGCCATAACGTTTTTATTTTTCCACCTACATAGACATATGAGGGCTTTTATTTTGAAGGACAAGCTGTACTTTCTAACGGTGACATTTGTCGTACCATAGAATATACTGGGAAACCGCAAAATTCTAAGTGGGACAAAATGTGAAAAAAACGTACTTGCGCCATGTTTGCGGGATTTTTTTTTTACGGAGTTCATTCTTCAGTATATAGGATGTATCTGTATTCTACCGGTTGATACGCATCCGACAATACCAAACATGTACGGTTTCCGTTATGTTTTGGTGGCGTAAAAAAAATTCCAAACATTTTCTATTTTTGAAATTTGTGCCGTAGCGCCATTTTGTGAGACCAATAACTTTTTTGTACTAGCACCTATGGACATCAGTGAGGGTGCATTTTTTGTGGGCTGAAGTGTACTTTATATTGCTAGCAGTTTGGAATACATGCAACTTTTTTGATCACTTTTATAGGACATGAAAACGCAAATTTTGATGTTTGGAGTTTTTTTCTTCAACGGTGTTCAGCGTACGGGATAAATGATGTTATATTTTAATAGATCAGACTTTTTCGGAAGCAGCAATAACATATGTGTAATTTTTCATTATTTTATTTATTTTATTTGTAAAATGGCGAAAGGGGGGTGATTTGAACTTAAAATTTTTTTACACTTTACAACTTTTTGTGGTTTTTACTTTATTTTAGAGTCCCTCTAGGGTACTTCACCACTAGGGGTTGCGATCATTAATACAGCCTAATGCATTGCATGGACAATGCATTAGGGTGTACCAAAGATGGCTGTTTCCCCACTTCCTGCCTGGGGCCAGAAGTGGGGCAAATGAAAACATGGCAGCGACGGTGTTCACAAGGCCTTCACGAGACTTCCCGCTGCCATGTTCAGCCATCGGATCCCCGCAGTTACACTGCGAAGGACGAAGTGAAGGACGGTGCACGGCACTGTTTTTCATTCATTTAGACACCGCGTCCATCTTTGCCGCGGCGCCTAAGGGGTTAAACAGCGCAGGGGGAGGATGGGCTCTAACCGCCAGGTGTTAGCTGCAGTTTGCCGCTAGCACCCGAGGTGGTCCCACTGATGAACACGCTCCTTAACACCACCAGGATGTACCCATACATCCAGGCGGGTTAAGAGGTTAAAGGGATTTTGCCACCATAGACAATGATGGTATATCATTAGAATATGCCATCATTTGCTGTTACGTGCGTGTCCCAACTCTGGGACCTGCATCTATCTTGGGAACAGGCCTCAGAATCTTTCTGTAGAGGCTGGAGAGTTGTTCGTGCTTACACACGACTCTCCATTCTGTTCTATGGGAGTTCCGAGTAGAGCCAAACACAAGTGTGGCAAGCTCTCCAGCCAATGCTGTGAGTGGCGGACATGTTCCTCACTCATGGCAAAACCCCTTTGAAAATTCCACTGTCCTTGCAGGTTGGTGATCTTTGTAAAACCTATATGTATTATCAAGCAGCCTGGCAGAGTCATCATTTAGTCACATAAGGATCCCATAAGCGGGTTGTTACATCACCAGTACATGTTGGGTATAACAGGATACAATTAAAGTGGTTTTGCCACAAAGTAAAATTGATGTGGAAAGTTTGTAAATTAAATAATAAACATTTTCACTATTCATCATTATTAAAAATGCTGCACCGTTTTTGTTTTAGCTGCTCCTTTAGTGATCCATTGTTTACAAGTCGTCTCCAGGGGAAACGACCAGGACTAAGAACTCCTCAGTCCTGGTCGCACATGCTCAGACATCACCTCTCTTCTCAGGCAGCTACTGAGTGTTCAAACCCTGGGTGCTGTCACTCTACTCCTGTCCTTTGGACTAGTTAGTAATAAGTAAAGTAATAGTGATAAAAAGGAGCCTTAATGAGGTCTGTACATTGATAAAGAGGAAAAAAATCCACAGGTGAAGACCCTGCAGGACTTTCTTTCACTAGAGAGAGGAAAGGCATAGTGACATTATCCTGCAGGGTCACATGATATGCAATTAAGAAAAAAAAAACACACGCCCCCTTCTGAACAAACAGAGCTGAAGAACTGGATGCAGGAGGTATGAAATGAGATGGTGGCAAAACCCCTTTAAGGTCTCATTTCAAGGATATAGAACCAGTTTGTTCTTATTATCTTATGCAGGTTTTCAAATCCAGTCGCTAAAAGGAGCCAGACACATTTACCACTGTGGATGTTTTATCAACAAGACAAAAAGAAGTAAAGCAATAATGTACAGCTCTGAGAGGCATAAAAGTCAGTAGAATTAAATATACATGAATAAAGATTTGTATATGAAAGGACATCAAAAAGAATTATTTAGACATGATTAAACATAGATGAGTAGCGCTGCCTGTGGAGGAATGGATTAGAAACACAGCTTAAGGGGCAGATTTATGAAAACTATCTGAAAGAAAAAAATCTTGTTTTGCTTTTTTGTATCCAATCACAATGCAGCTTCCATGTTTCAGGCACGGAAAGTGAAATGAAAGCTGTGCTGAGATTGGTCGCTATGGGCAAAAATCTCATATACTCCCCTTTACCATTTTAGAAATGTTTAACTCTATCATCTATTTATGTTTCTATCTTACACAGGCGAGTTACATTATTATGACCAGAGTAACCACCGTGTGCAGCTCGACAGCAGCTAGACAGGCTGGAAGTAACTCAATAAGGTCCCGGTAGGTTGTTACAGGTATCTGGAACCATGCTGACTGCATCAAACAGCTGCTGGAGGTTCCATAGAGCAAACATGACAATCAAGGTGGTCCCACAGATGATCAGTTGGGTTCAAGTCTGGGACATTAAGGGGCCGGGGCAGTACATGGAAGTCTTGGTCATGGGCTTCCAACCATGTGATGTATTCCCTTGTCTTGATGGAAGATTCCATCTGCCCCAGGAAAGACAATCGGCATGTATGGGTGTACGAGACCTGCAATTAATTCATAGCCAAATCAGTTGAGAGTGCCTCCAACATAGATGAGTGGCCCAGAGAATGCCATGAAAACGTTCTCCAGATCATATCACTGCCACCACCAGCTTCTGCTCTTCCAGCAATGGTTGCAGGGTGTTTGTGCTGTGATGCTTCTTTCCTAACACGCCAACATCCATCCGTTTGAAGAAGCAGAAGGCACGACTCATCAGAGAAAAACCATTGCCAATCAGAGGAAGTCTAATTCCAATACTGCTGTGAAGACTGAGGCCTTTCTGTAGCATATTTAGCAGAAAGTGCAGTGAGATCCATTTGCTTCAGGGCCCCATATTCAGTAATATTTACTGAACTGTTGTGTGAGACACCCATCTGGTCGACCCCCGGTTCATTTTGGTGGCAAACTCCTTCACTGTAGTGTGTCAGTCTGCCCCTTTCTTGACCTGTTGTAAATGACTTCTCTGCTTATATTGCATTTTGTTATTTTTAAGAACTCAGATCCTTTGAAGGTCCATGTCTTTTATGTATAAAAAGTCTGTAAATTTTCAGTTCTTGTATAACACCATGTCTGAAGTAGGGAACTAGTACTCTCAAAAGCTCACCATCAAATATACTCAGTTAGCCTGAAAAAGGTATTGCCTGATTTCTTCACTCTTCTACTACTTTCTATGGCTAACACGGTACAACATTATACAACTTGTAACTGAAGTTCATCTATCACGTCAATGGCAGGTGTTGCTCCACAGTTTCCACATCCCTTATTCTCAATGGCGCCATTTGTCTCCTCTTATTACACTTTAATGACAGCAGCATAAGAAGAGTTCCCAAACGGTGCCGTTTTACAATTACCTCCATCCTTGGCACGAAAGCCAAAAATGATCCTTTATCCCTTTTTGCAACTTTTACCCATGAGATTAATGAAGGATATGTGTGCAGACAGCCTATCACACACCTTAAAAGCCCACCAGGCACGCTCACCAATACATGGTTTCCTTCATGAGCCATGCACTGCTGACATCAAAAGTAGGAAGGGGGTCATAAAAGTGATCACTATGTATGTATGTATTTTTTTATGTATTTTCTAGTATTTATCTATCTTCTACTATCTATCTATCTTTTATCTACTATCTATCTTCTATCTATCTGTTAATACCATTAATTTTTTATCTATTTTTCTTTGTATCTATTTATGACCTGTAAGTTCATATCCATTTATCTCAGATCTTTTTTTCTGTTTCTGAAAAAAACAAAAAAAAAGCATTTTTACACCAGTTTTCCACCCCAATCTCAAGACCCACCATCAGGTCATGTTTTCGGGGTTCCCAGAATGCACTGACAATAATGTTATCACTTGTCACTTCTAGGAGCCCCTAAAACTCCCCTGGGGTGGGACTTGAGGTTTGGAGTTGAAAAACACTGATTTACACTAATTTATAAAATGTTTTTAAGCTTTAAAAACATAAAATTGATTAAAAAGGGATGGTTTTATGTCTTGTGGTAGCATACCCAGCACATTAGACTTTCTTTTCCATAATATTTTGTAGCGATTTTTAGGGCTTGTAAAAAAAAATATTTTGTGCATTTTTGGTTTTTTTTTTTTTTTATTTAAACAATTTTTAGACTTTTTTTTTTTTTAACTTGTGTTGATTCCTGTAAAGAAACCTAAGGGAACACCTGAAAAACAACACTAACTAAACCTAGAAACCTAGAACATGCTGTATTCTGAAAGCAAAGACTGTAAAAAAAAAACCACAAAAGGTGGGGGGAAAAAAAAAAACAAGTGCATTGTTTGCGGAGCGCTTATTATTTTGCTCTCGGCTTTAAGATAACATTTGGCAGCAGCTATTTTTGCAGAAAAAGCTAGAAAATATACCACAAAAAGAAAGCACAGAATTCTTTTATACAAATGTTGTGTGTAAAACCCTTGGCATATTTCCCCTGCCTGGGCATCCCTACAGTACAAAGCTAAAGGTGCTTCCTCCATCCTTCGCAGCCAAGTGTCTCTTCTGCCCATTCAGCCTTTTCTACCAGCTACTGAGCAGATAGCATCACAGACGGCAGACCTAATAATAACAGATGTGAGTAAACCTGATGGAGTCTTGCTTTACTAATATGACTCCATATATTGATATTTTTACTAACTCGATTTCTCCTTTTCTTCATCAAAACACTAACCTAAAGATAGCAGACAACTCATGGATCCACCCAAGAAATACTATAAAAACCATAAAGATAACAGAAAACTCATGTATCCCACAATAATTATTATGAAACCATAAAGATAGCAGAAAACCCCTGGATCCACCCAAGAAATACTATAAAAAACATAAAGATAGCAGACAACTCCTGAGTCCACCCAATAAATACAATGAGACCATAAAGATAGCAGAAAACTCATGGGTTCACCCAATAAATACTGTAAAAAACCTAAAAATTCAGAAACACATTTACCAAAACCCAAAAAAAAAACTCTGGGACACCCCAATAAATACTATAAAAACCACAAAGATAGCAGAAAACTCCTGGATTCACCCAATAAACACTATGAGACCATAAAGATAGCAGAAAACTCCTGGATCCACTCAATAAATACTATGAGACAATAAAAATAGCAGACAACTCATTGATCCACCAAACAAATATTATGAGTCCATAAAGATAGCAGACAACTCCTGGTTCCACCAATAAATACTATAAAAGCCATAAAGACAGCAGACAACTCCTGGATCCCACAATAAATATTATGAAACCATAAAGACAGCAGACAACTCCTAGATCCACCCAATAAATACTATGAGACCATAAATGTAGCTGAAAACTCCTAGATCCACCCAATAAACACTCTGGGCGACATGTATGAACGGCTTGAATCCCCTGTCGGACGTAGGGATGCGATGTTATTCTAGTACTGTGATTGGTTGGGGGAAGAGGGGCCGTCCAACTTAGCCAATCAGCGGCTGAGCTACCTTCTCATAGAGTTCTATGGGGAAAAGAAATGCAGAGCAAGCTCTGTTTGTGATTGGCTAAGTTAAAAGAGGCGCGGTTATTTGGACCAATGGGAGAGCGAGCGACGCTCTTATGGGTTTTCTAATGCAATCTGTAATAAAACTGTACGTGCCCAAAATAAAATGATAGTACTCCCGAAGTTGTACCGATATCTATATAAAATGAACAATAATATGGGGGTAACGAAAAAAAATAATTCAATAAATTCATTTTTATTTCTTTATTTTTGTTAGCCAATGATCAATAGTATGGGTGTAACGAAAATAAAGAAATAAAAATGAGGGCCGAGATTTCATTGCCCCCATCTCTCCATTGACTAAAATGGGACAAAGTAGCTCGCGCTCTGATTGGCCGGGATAGCCAAGCCCCAGCTAGCTCAACCAATCAGCTCTTTTCTGCCTTTTTACTGTATTTTGAACTGTCCCGCCTTTGAATTTGATTGGTCAATACTTCTCCATAGGTTATAATGGGTCCCTGTCGCTCCTATTCTGATTGGCCAGGATTGCCAAGCCCCCGCTAGCTCAACCAATCAGCTCTTTTCTGCCTTTTTACTGTATTTTGAACTGTCCCGCCTTTGAATTTGATTGGTTAATACTTCTCCATAGGTTATAATGGGTCCCTGTCGCTCCTATTCTGATTGGCCAGGATTGCCAAGCCCCCACTAGCTCAACCAATCAGCTCTTTTCTGCATTTTTACTGTATTTTGAACTGTCCCCCCCTTTGATTTTGATTTTGGGAAAACTTCTCCATAGGTTATAAGGTTCCTGTCGCTCCTATTCTGATTGGGTGGTTTTGCGACCCTGAGAAAGCTTACAGAATTTGAATTCTGTGTTTCCCGGGGAATTTTCAATATCCAAAATTTTGAGAGCGCCGTTCTTGATTTTTTTGGGAAAATGATTTTTTTTTAAAGTATTTTTTTATAGGTTTTTCTCTTTTCAGAGAATTTTTTTACAACAATAAAAGGGGATTTTTTTTATTTATACTCCCTGCCCACAGAATCTTTAATGATTTTCTCACGTTTTCCAGCCCGTTCGAACGGAAAAATGTTAGCCCAATCCCATCTGCGCTAAGTCCCGGCATGCGCCCCAACCCCCTGGCGAGGCACGGTGAACTTTTCCCCGCAGTAGAGAGCACCTCCTCGGAAGGCGAATTTAGGGGCGTCCCCCACTGCACCAAAAACCCGCATGCGCCTCACCATGACGAGGGTGGGGGACTTTAACCGCATGTATAGGCACCCGGCGCCCACTACTGAGGCGCAAATTTCGCCGGAAAAAAAAAGGGAAAAACGGGCGTCCGATGTGGGGAGATTCCTACATTCGCCCCATGAGACAATAAAAAATAGAGGGGCAAGCTTGATCCACCCAACAAATACTATGAGACCATAAAGATAGTAGACAACTCCTGGATCCACCCAATAAATACTATAAAAAACATAAAGATAGCAGACAAACTCATGGATCCCACAATAAATATTATGAAACCATATAAAGACAGTAGACAACTCCTGCGTCCACCCAATAAATACTATGAGATCATAAAGATAGCAGAAAACCCCTGGATCCACCCAACAAATACTATAAAAACCATAAAGATAGCAGAAAACTCCTGGATCTCCAAAAGCATATGAACCATACGATAGCAGACAACCCAGGGCACCCAAAAAATTTCTATAAAAACCACAAAGATAGCAGAAAATCCGGTTACCCAATAAACACAGAGACCATAAAAATGCAGAAAAACTCCCCGGATCCACTCAATAAATACTATAAAAAAAAAACCATAAAAATAGAAGACAACTCCTGGATCCCACAATAAATATTATGAAACCATAAAGACAGCAGACAACTCCTGGGTCCACCCAATCAGTACTATGAGACGATAAAGATAGCAGGAAACTCATGGGTCCACACAATAAATACTATGAGACCATAAAGATAACAGAAAACTCCTGGGTCCACTCAGTAAATACTTTAAGATCAAAAAATAGCAGACAACACATTGATCCACCCAACAAATACCATGAGACCATAAAGATAGCAGAAAACTCCTGGATCCACCCAATAAATACTATGAGGCCATAAATATTGCAGAAAAAATCCCAGATCCACCAAAAACACTAGGACAAAAAAAATGGCAGAAACAATTGATCCCCCAAAAAATATATAAGCCATAAAATGGGAAAAAAACTCCTGGGTCCACACAATAAATACTATAAAACCATAACAATAGCAGAAAACTCGTTGATCCATCCAACAAATACCATGAGACAATAAAGATAGCAGAAAACTCCTGGATCCACCCAATAAATACTATGAGGCCATAAATATTGCAGAAAACTCCTAGATCCACCCAATAAACACTATGAGACAATAAAAATGGCAGACAACTCATTGATCCACCCAATAAATACTATGAGACCATAAAGATAGTAGACAACTCCTGGGCCCACCCAACAAATACTATGAGACCATAAAGATAGTAGACAACTCCTGCGTCCACCCAATAAATACTATAAAAAACATAAAGATAGCAGAAAACCCCTGTATCCACCCAACAAATACTATAAAAACCATAAAGATAGCAGAAAACTCCTGGATCCACCCAATAAGTACTATGATACCATGAAGATCGCTGAAAACTCTTGGATCCACCCAATATGCACTATGAGACAATAAAAATTGCAGATAACTCATTGATTCACCCAACAAATACTATGAGACCATAAAGATAGTAGACAACTTCTGGGTCCACCCAATAAATACTATAAGACGATAAAGATAGCAGAAAACTCCTTAATCCACCCAACAAATACTATAAAAACCATAAAGATAACAGAAAACTCCTGGATACACCCCATAAATACTATGAGACCATGAATATAGCAGAAAACTCCTGGGCCCCCATTTTAAATACTATGAGAATTTAAAAAACACAGACACCTCTGGGCCCCACCCAAAAAAATAACTATAGGACCAAAACAATAGCAGAGACCCCTTTTAAACACCCCCCCTTCCCAATAGACATAAAGATAACAGAAAAACCCCCTAGGTCCCCCAGTAAAAAAAATTTTAAACACAAAATAGTGGAAAAACTCGGGATCCCCACCCAAAAAATACTTAGCCATTAAAAAGCAGAAAACGCCGGTTCCCACCCAAAAAAATACTGTAAGGAATAAACAATAGCAGACAACTCACCAAAACTGCGCTATGTAAAAGCACCCATAGCGCTTGGACTTATTGTCTGTCTGCCCCTGTCTGTCCATCTAGATTCCAGCTTCCTAACAGTTTACTTAAATTTTAACAGAAATATAACTTGCAACTTGATTATGACCTAAAAGAAAACATGAGTGAAAAAGGAAAAAGAGCGGCTGTTGTTGACGCATCTCGTTCCATTTATTTGGAAATGTAGTGCAAAGTTTCATTTTTCCAGCTTAGTTTCTTTTTGTACTATAAAACTGTTGTCCTTTCATAGTGTTGTCAAGGGGAATATCCACAGTTTTGGTTTTCCTTCCTTGATACGATTTGTATGTCATAATTTGCCATTTTGTATGCTTTTTCATATCTCATCTTTTTTGGTATAAACACATTGAGAAAAAGTTTTGGAGTAGAGAGCAACCTACACCCACTTTTCCTTATTGGAAAGTCCCCTGTAAATATTCCCAAAATTTAATGTTTTGTACACTATTTTTTTTTATTCATTAAATCACTTGTAGATTGATCAAATTGAGTTTGTGGTCTGAAGCTTGAAAAATCCAGGAAGCCTTGCGATGTATTACCATTAACAGATCTTGAAAATTGTAGTGTTCAGACAGAGAAAGTCTTTGATAAATACTTAGACTGTGGGTATGTTTTATTCTCTCCAATACATCACACCGCTCTTCCATTAGAATCCAGCCAGAGAGACCTTGGACGTCCCCCTTGTGACTTTAGCGAGTCCCGTTTAAACTTCCCCCAAGTATATTTGAATAGAAATAATATTAGGTTCTAGCTCCCAACAACTTAATTTGGCTTGATGTGTTTGCTTGGGATAGACTTGACTACGGTTTCATGGCATAGACAAATAGCATTTTATTATGGAGAAGACATAGGCAAATGCAGTTTTATTTGCAAGAGGCTTATTTTTTCTAATCTAGTAAAGTTTGTAATCTGGATCAAACAGCAGGGGGTAAAGTAACAATTTAATGATGTAGAGAGAGTTTTGGCAGTGGATACATATCAATGTAGAATAAACCTATATATTTTGAAGGATGTATAAAATATCATTT